>QANZ01052577.1:0-32195 GCA_003254925.1 Chamaecrista fasciculata | reverse complement strand
TGAATAAAAAAACTTACACATAAAAAAATTTAAAAAACATAGATTTTATATATATAAATATAAATCAATTAAAATATATTCCATAACATATGTAAATGCAATACATATATGTAATTATGTAAATTTTAAAATCAAAATATCTTATTTATAAAGAACTAATAATATAAATACATAAGAAAACATACAAAATTTATATAAATATACATAAACATGTATAAAACTAAATAAAAAAAATTGCGGGCTCGCGGGTTAGGTTGGGTTGAAAAACTCTGAACCCGCAACCCAACCCGCAAGTGTGCGGGTTGAAAATTTTAAGCCCAAACCAACCCGCGAACCCAAACCAACTCAACTCATAGCTGCGAGTTGGGTTGATTTCTGCTGGCTCGCAGGTTGGCGAGTTGGTTTACTCACCCTAGGTGTGTGCATGCTTTGCTTTGTTTTTCTTTGACGCTCTCCATTCAAATCCAGATCTTTGACTTATGCTGCTATTAAAATTCTGCCTCCTTATTAATTTAAGAATGCACTTTCCCACTGGTAGATTAACTATGTATGGGGTGATTTAATATTATTTATTACTTCTTTTTTTTTTTTCTAAAATAAAATGTAGAGAAAGAAAGACCATATGGTCCCATGTGTATGTTTTTGAATAAGGGTTATTGTGTATCATATGGTCCCACCTGTCTCTTGTCATATGTGTATGTTTTGGAATGGATGAACTTTCTGTACATGATATGTTTTGGAATAAATGTGTCTTGTCAATAAATGTGTATCATATGGTCTCATGTGTAATTTGTCATATTTTTATGTTTAGGAATAAACTAATATGGCTATTGTGTGTCATATGGTCCCATGTGTCTCTTGTCATATGTGTATGTTTTGGAATAAACCAATATGGCTATTGTGTATTTTCTGTATGTACAGATGTCAAGGAGACATTTTGATATACTATACAATATGGTGGAAGACTATTGCTAATTAAGTCCAAGCGCATAATATGAAGGTGGATATACACTTAATCAGCCCAATTATGATAGGGACTACATATGATTTTTTGGGTTGGAGTCAATGTATAAAGAGGAAGGGAAAGAGAAAGGGTTAGATTTCGCTAATTGTTCACGTATACTTGGGTTAGGTCCTAGTTGGAATCCAAGCAAGGGGTTCTTTACATTAGAAAGTGATAAAGACATTGATCAATGGGTCGGAGTTCATGAAGAATTTGGATATTCAGAGTTAGAGGTGTATGTTGAAACTCCAACAGTGCCTTCAGAGGACGAGTATAATGAAAGAGGTGAAGATAGGCTAGGGTTCGAAGAAATTTGCGAGTTAGGGATTAGGGTTCGCGAGTCTGAAGATGTGAATGAAAGAAAATGGCGAGAGTAAAGGAAGGGGATTAGGGTTCGCGAGTCTGAAGATGTTGGTGAATGAATGAAAATGGCGAGAGTGAATGAGATTAGGGTTCAGAGTGTTAGGGATGAAATCTGCAGAGTGAATGGGAAATTAGGGAATGGGTGTGGAATAGATCAAGTGAGGTGCATGCTCTGTTAATTTGGATGGAAAAACCACTTGGGACCCTATTTGTTAATGGAGGAAACAACAGACCCTTATTTGACAATTTTTAAGCCACATGGACCCTTTCTGAAAATGGGTCAAATTAAACTACAGGGTCCTTTTGTGTAATTTACCCTTTCAAAAAAGAATGTTATCAAGCATTGTCTTTTGCTTTTTTTAAAAAAGTTTGACCTGGAACTTTTCACTTTTTGATTTCATAATTATTTTTGGGTTCGAATTGATTTTATTTGTTGACAGTTTCAACTAGGTAGAGAAAAAACCCCTCAAGAATAACTCGCAATTTGGACTTGAAACAAGAGAGATTTGACCAATTTTGCTTTTTGACTGTAGGATGAGCGTCCAATTTTGGAGTCCAATTTGACTTTGTTTGTCGAATGTCTCAAGTGAGCAAAGAAAGGATTCATCAAACGCAACATGTAGCTCAAGACTCTTCTTCACATTCTAACTTGAAACGAGAGAGTTATTATTATATTTCGTAGACCAAAGAGTAAACTTTTTGTAGAACTTGTAGGACCAAAATTACAATAATAATAATAACATCAACAACAACAATAATAATAAAAATATGCGGTTGGATTGCGACCTACTCAAAAAAAATAAGAGAGCAACATTGCACTTTGGCTAAAATAGTACCATGTTATAATTAATTATTAAAGATTAATATTTACAAATGTACAAATTGTATATAGGGGCTAGTTTAAAAAATTCAACAATAAAAGCTAAAATAAAGAATCTTAAGTAAAATATAGAGACAATAATTAATTTTCTCATTCTAAAACTAAGAACAAGCATAAAATTTGATTCAAAATTCTATTACTTTATTAAACATATCAAGATTCAAGATCATAATCTCAAATTTGACTTAATTATACATGAGGCCCATTTGAATCATAGGTGAGAAGAGATGGGGTAGATGTAGAAGCAGAAACATCAAGAGCAGTGAGTGTTGGTTTATATTCAGTATTCCAATTATAGCAAAAAAAATAAGCTTCGTACTTTGGATCATAGAATTTACATGGTCCTGTCTCAAGTATTTTCCAAGCACAAATGTAATCGTTATTGCAATAACCATCTCTAGTTTGGATGTATATGTCAATGTAGTGAAGTGAAGTATTTGAAGGCCAACTAAAACTGCAGAAATACAATGTTGATGCCCAAACATAATTTGGTCTGAATTTGAATTCATATATTTCTCCTACTTTTAACATGTGTACTCCCTTATCATCGGTCTTAGATTTACAATGAAGAGTCAAGTCTTGTGCAGGAGAAAAAGTGTTGGTGATCCTTACTTTTAAAACTGGAAACAATGAAAATCTGTCACTTTCATCCTTTAATATTGTTGTAGCACCACCAACAACAGCAACAACCATAGCTAGTGAGACTAGCAAAACCAGAGACTCTGTGAATGAAGCCATGTATGTTTGTGTAATAATTTTCTAATGTGACAATCTAGCAAATTGTTTCTTATATATTAGTGCTTATTGCCCCTTAATGTTTGGCTTTATTAATGCTGTAGTCATTGTATTTTATTTTGCATTTAATGCAGCAATTTCTGTATTCAATTTTTATATTAATTATTTTTGTCCTGAAACATAATTCATTCAAAAGTAAGGCAAAACCAAACACAATACAAATAAAAACAAAGTAAAAATAGTCAATCCCTCGGTAGCATAAAAGAAACACTAGACAGGATATCAACAAACGAATGTGGGGGGTTTACAACCCATTCAAGAGGACTCATCCTCGTTTCAGACAAATTGGCAAGATAATCAACTGCCAAGTTAGCAGATCTAGGGATCAAACTAAAGCTACAACCATCTAAAAAATAGGAAACATAAATAAAGTCATCTAAAAGAGACAAACCCTTCCAAACAGGAAGGTAGGCAACCCCAATATGGTTGTTCTAAAAAAAGACATAAACAGACTCAAAACAACAATAATAAGATAATAAAACGAAACTACGCCATGGAAGAGCACCCAAAAATCAAGACCAAACCAAGAAGCCGCAGTGGAAGCTAGAAGCCGCCGTGGAATGCCTAGTCTAGATTCGCCGCCATAGAATGCCACCATGGGAGCCCTGATCCAGAATACTATCGCCACAAAACTCTATAACCAAAGGGAGGGCCACCACCGCTGAGACAGCGGCGGCCCAAAGTTTCACTCAGAAAAACTCTCATGGTGGAGAGGGTTTTCTCTCACGAAAGAGAGGTTTTATATTAAATGATTTGGCTATTGTATGACATCTATTTCATTGACTATTTTCAATTTTTCTATAAAAGAAACAAGTGAATTAATTAAAAGTGACAATATACAAATGTTAGAATACACTTTTCTAATCAACGGTGGTTAAGTCTAACAAAAGGCCTAGTCTCTCACAATTTAGTAATTAAACTCATGTTGAATTTCTATTAGAAAAGTACCCACATTTAATATTTATCTGTGTCTCGAATAGAACTGTCTTTATTAAAGGATATTTTTGAGAAAACAAAAAAAAAATCAACAATTGTTAGAATACATTAATTTTTATACCTGAATTATAAAATTTTATTAAATGCTTAAACAACTTAATTATATAATTAATATATATTATTCTTTTAATTTATTGCCAAACTGAATATGTTAATTACTATACTTAAAATGATATTTCAATTTTTCCAAATTATTAGATGTAAAATATATAAAAAACAATCTAAAGTTTAGGGGAAACAAAGTTCTCCTTTTACCAATGGACATCATTGTTCATGAGAGGATCAAACGAAGGAAGATAATTTTTTTAAGGGTACCTTTAAGTTGAGAATTATTAAAGGGGAGGAAAAGGATGTAGATGAGAGGATTTGTGTATCTTTTCCTCATTTAAAAAGTTCAAAATTAGGAAAAAAATATAACTAATGATCAACTTTAATTTTAATCTAATTCACCTCCTTTAATATAAATTCTTCTTTGAAAGAGATAGTGTTAACCAAGTAAGGAAAGAAGACGTTGAAGGAAAAATTAGAAGAGATAAATTACAATAAAAAATTGGGGTCTAAACGGGTTGGACCGTGGGCTTTTATAATATTTTTTTTAATTTTATTTTAGTTTTTTTGGCTAAAGTCCAGCATTTGCTCTCTCTCTCTTTTCTTTTCTAATGACAATTATGACATGTTATGACTTTATCATTGCTTTAGTGCTATTTGTCAATATTTATGAATTTGTCACTGCAATATTTCACGAATAGCATTTTCTTTTGGCGAGACACAAACAGCATTGATAATAAAAATAATCCAAAATCACAATCCACACACCAGAGTCCATAGTACACAATAGTAGGTGATGGAAACATCTCACAATCCACAATTCAAAACAAAACCGTAAAGAAAACAAATAAAGGCAGTATTCAACATCTTCAACTCTGCATCATCTTCATTCATACAATTCGTCAAGTTCCACAACATTTGCATTTGGTTCTACACGTAACTCATATTATTACCAAAGCATTACATACATTCACAGGATTCAATTTACAAGACCAATAAATTACTAACAAATATTTCATAAATAGTAACACATTTCCATGAATACACGTATAGATAACACAATCACTCAATTATCCACCACCCGGATCTTTATATCCCCAAATATCTCCCAAATGTCTATTACCAGAGGCCTTTATAACCTCACGATTGAAATATCGATGTTGGTGACCACCCGACCCCTTGTATCCCTTTAAATTAATCTCTTTCACCCCAAACCACAATTATAGCCAAATATAAACATTTTAAATCCTCTATGACCACATCACATTTTTGCAATATAAGATGACTAAATTAAACACATTTCCTCAGTCTCAACATCACTTTATTAATCAAAAACTCATGTCACAACATTAACTTTACATTCTCACTATTTCTCTTTCACAAATGGGGTTTTTTATTCTTAAAAATACACTTTTGTACATGTCATAAGTGAAACAAGAAAAAATAGAGCAAGACCACAAGAAAAATCAGGTTTTTATGTAGAACAAGAACAACTCACTGGTTTCTTGCTAGCACTGTTCTTGCCAGCAAGTTTCTCGCAATTTCATTCGCCGATAGCTAGCCAAAAAGCACAGTGCTGGCGAGAAACCTGCGGATCTCGCCGGTGTAGTAGACAACACGATTTTTCTCATTTTAAACCTTTTATCACCAGTCACAATGCACAATCCTTCTCAAAAGTCACATTTTAGATGACAAGAAATGCTTGGATTTACTCCACTTTAAAACCAAATTCGTGTTGGCAACTAGAGAAATTCAAACCCTGTTTTTAAGAACAAAATGCACTAGAGAAATTCGTCATTACTGAGCATTTTGAGAACAAAAACAAACATGCATCACCATTACATACCAAACAAGTAACACTCAACCCCCATTATTTCAATTTTCAAATCTAACCACAGAAATCCCCAAAGAATTCAACTTGAGAAGAAGAATGGAAAGATTACAACTATGGAGATGGGGTAGATGTAGAAGTACAAACAGCAAGAGCATTGAGTGGTGGTTTATATTTAGTATTATTACCATTTGAAGCAAAAATCAAAGGCTTCGTGCTTTGGAGCATTGTTGTCAAACTCGAGTTTTAACTCGTAAACTCGCCGAGTTTACCCCCTAAAATCGTGTAAACTCGGCTCAAACTCGGACTTGAGGTGAACTCGAAGCAAACTCGAGTTTTAACTCGTAAACTCGGTAAACTCGCGAGTTTGCAGTAAACTCGGCGAGTTCACTTCCTTATTTTTTTTTTTCGGTTTTTGTCAAATAAAACCAACCCATTCAGCAAAAAAAACCAACCCAACCATAAAAAAACCGGCCCACACTCAAAATTACCCTAAACCTAATCTATCTTCGACAATTTCCCAAATTTTTCTGCCTCTTGCGACTTGCTTTGCCTCTTGCGACTTGCCTTCAAAATTTTCTCCCTTCTTCGACTTGCTCTGCCTTCTGCAACTCGCCGCGCTGTCGACGCCTTCCAACGACGCCGTCGATGCCGTCGACGCCTTCCCCTACTGCTGTCACTGCTCGCTGCCGCTGTGTATGTGTCAATATAAACCTAATCTATCTTTGTTATTTCATCGACTGTGAGTTTGTGAATGTCTGAATGTATGAATGTGAGTTTGGATATGTTAATGTGAATATGTTAATGTATGATTTATGAATGGATGAATGTGAGTTTGTGACTAGGGGATGGGTATGTAATATGATTTATGAATGTATTTTGATTTAATTTTACACTTAAAGAAAATGATATATATGTGTAAATTTTATTCTGCATACGTAGGTAAACTCGGCGAGTTTACGATCCGAGTTTACCCTCCCTCCACGAGTTTGGTTAAACTCTCAAGTTTGACAACCTTGCTTTGGAGTGCAACCTACCCCAAAGATAAGGGGTCAAATTTGTATTTTAGCCAAAATAGTATTGTATTATAACTAGTATTAAAGATTAAAATCCACAAATTTTACAAATTATATGTACATAGGGATTGAATAATAAAAAAGTCAAAGGGTCATTTTGATCCTAAATGTATGACCTAATGTTCTTTTTGATCTTTTAAGTTTCAAAATGTACAAATTGGTCTAAATGTTGGTAAAATATTTCATTTTGGTCCCAAACTATTGTATTTAGACATATTAATTTCTCTCGTCTCTCATTTTAAATTCAAAGGATTTGTTAAGTGTAAGTCATAGCTTTGAATTCATCGCATTCGGATTTGAAATAAGAAAGATAAGATCAATTTTGTTTATTTGACTGTGAAACCAGCGGTCTACTTTCAAGATCGATTTGACCTTGTTTTCTTACAGCCTATATAGAGAAAGTACTATTTTAAAAATATATATAGCTCTGAACTTGCCATATTCGATCTTGAAATAAGATAAATATGATCTTGTTTAATAGTTTGGGACCACAATGAAACATTTTGCAACATTGAGGACCAGTTTGAACANAAGAAAGATAAGATCAATTTTGTTTATTTGACTGTGAAACGAGCGGTCTACTTTCAAGATCGATTTGACCTCGTTTTCTTACAGCCTATATAGAGAAAGTACTATTTTAAAAATATATATAGCTCTGAACTTGCCATATTCGATCTTGAAATAAGATAAATATGATCTTATTTAATAGTTTGGGACCACAATGAAACATTTTGCAACATTGAGGACCAGTTTGAACATTATAAAACATGAAGGACCAAAATGAACATTAGGGAATACATTTTGGACCAAAACGACCCTTTAACCTAATAAAAGTTAAAACTATAAAAACTAAACTAAAAAACTTAAGTAAAATATAAAGACAATACAATAATTGATTTTCCCATTATAAAATTAAGAACATGCATAAAGTTTGATTCAAAACTTTATTACTTTATTAAACATATCAAGTTTCATGTTCATAATCTCAAATTTAACTTATACATGAGGCCCTTTTCATAATCTCAAATCAGAGGTGAGAAGAGATGGGGTAGATGTAGAAGTTGAAACACCAGGAGAAGTGAGTGTTGGTTTAATTATATTTAGTATTATTACCATTGAATGCAATAATCAATAGCTGGGAACTTTGCATCATATAATTTACATGGTCCTGACTCAAATATTTTCCAAGCACAAATTTTATCATAATTGCAAAAACGGTCTGTAGTTTCGACGTATACGTCAACGTAGTGAAGTGAAGTATTTGAAGGCCATCTAAAACTGCAGAAATACAATGTTGTAGGACCAATCGGCCAAGCATAATTTGGTCTGAATTTGAATTCATAATTTTCTCCAGCTTTTAACATGTGCTCTCCCTTATCATCGGTCCCGGATTTACAGTGAAGAGTCAAGTCTTGTGCAGGATCAAAACAATTGGTGATACTTACTTTTAAAACTGGAAACAATGAAAATCCGTCACTTTGGTCCTTTAATATTGTTGTACCACCATCACCAACAACAACAATAGTTAGTGAAACTAGCAAAATCAGAGACTTTGTGAACCAAGCCATGTATGTATGTGTATTAATTTTCTAATGTAACAAGCTAGCTACTAGCTAGCAAGTTGTTTCTAATATATATTAATGCTTATTGTCAATTAATGTTCTTTTATTATGCAATTAATGCTGCAACTTTTGCATTGAATTTTTATAATAAATCATTTGTGGTTTTTGTATGACATCAATTTCATTATTAGTTAGTTTCAATTTTTATGTGAGTGGGGTGTTGGGACCTAGGAAGCATGAACACTGAAATGGACACCGGACATGATACGGATACAGACACACTGACACGCTAGATTCTTAAAATTATATGACACGAGACGACATATATTTATATATATATAAATAATTAAAAATTCGTAATTTTTTTATAAAAATTTAAAAATTACAATATCTATTCATAATATATATCATATGTGATATTATTTTTTATTGTTTGTCATGGTAAAGTCATAAAAAATTGACTTATGTTCTGAAAATTATGAATGAGTCGTGTGGGTGTCGTACGGGTGTCGGAAACGGGCACGTGTCTGACACGGCGACACGCTATCAAATTGAAGTGTCCATGCTTCATAGGTAGGCACTGAAATACAGAGAACTGAAAGTTTTGGGCTCTTGGCAATTTTCCTCTCTTTATATCATCATGAGCTGATGTTGCTACCTTTATTTTCTTTTTTTATATGTAAATAAAAGTACTTTTTTTCATCCCCAAACTTTATTTCAACTTTCACTTTCATCCTTGGTGTTTCTTTGTTGTCAATTTTGTCCCCAAAGTTGTATATTTTGATCGATTTTAATTTATCCTTTGCTTTTATTTTAGCAAAATATTAACGACGGATTCTACGTGGTTAATGACAGAGTTTGGGTTAAATACTAATAATGCATGTAAAATCTTTGACTTCGCTCTAAGTCTCCGAGACCAGCCAGGGTTAGCTCAGTCGTGGGGGAGGTTCCCCACGATGAGACTCCGACGCCAAAGTTAATTAGTATCATGAGGTATATGAAGATAGTAGGAAAAGTAAAAGAAGATTAGGGTTAGACCATACTTGAGAGAAGATATATAAAGGACCTTTAAAGGGTATTTGATTAAGTTTGTTTGGGCTTGGACCATCTCAAAGGTAGGAGGGCTCAGACCGACTTTAAGAGAGGGGTCGATTTGGCTATTCCTTATCAGATACCTCCTTACACTTTCCTAAACTCATTCACATTGGACTAGAACCAGACTTGAACCAACATGATAAAATCTTGACAATTGAGTATGAGCTATGAAGCACGGAAATTTTATTTGGTGGGAGTGTCATTATGTCAGACACGTGTGCATCAGTATGAGTATTTTGATTATCTGTAAATTAGATGATTGGCCATGGTATTTGGCTATGAAGAATTGGGTTTGAAATTAGATATGATCATGAGCATGAATGTCCACTTGATTTGGCCTGACCCCAAAAAATTGAAATGTGATCCAAAAATAAAAGTTCGCAAAAATAAGAATCTGAAAAGCCTAAATATAAAACGAGATGGACTTGGGTTCTTGTTTTTTTTAAAAAAAAAAATTGACATATTTTTATGCATTATTGTTTATTTTATATTAATTATATATTATATTATTATGTATTATAATGAATTGTAATATACCACATATTTTAGAAGAAAACATTTCTTTTAGTCACTCATGAAGTTCTATAAACTTTATGATTTGATTTGTCATATTCATGGGGTATGGGCATTAGATGTTTGTCTATATAAAATATTTCATTTTGTTATGGTAAATTGTTTTTTTTTTTTTTGTCAAAAATAGAACATTTCATTCAACACAGAAATGGCACAAAAGCCATACAACCCGGAGATACAACCATGGCAAATGAAATTTAGGCAAAACACCTAAGAAAATAAGAAACTACAACTCAAATCTCTTCTTAAAAGATATACATGAAATATGTCCAAGCCATGTATGTATGTGTATTAATTTTCTAATGTAACAAGCTAGCTAGCAGCAAATTGTTTCCTATATATATATTAATGCTTATTGTCCATTAATTAATGTTCTCTTATTATGAAATTAATGTTGTAACTTTTGTATTGAATTTTTATAATAAATAATTTGGATTTTGCGTATTGTATGACATCAATTTCATTAGTTAGTTTCAATTTTTCTGAGTGGGTTGTAGGACTGAAATTCAGAGAACTGAAAGTTTTGGGCTCTAAGCAATTTTCCTCTTTCTATCATCATGTGCTGCTGTTGCTGCGTTTCTTTTTTTTTATATAAGTAAAAGTACTTTTTTTATCCCCAAACTTTATTTCAACTTTCAATTATGTCCTTAATGTTTCTTTGCGGTCAATTTTGTCCCTGAAGTTGTATATTTTGATCGATTTTATCCTTAGCTTTTATTTTAGCAAAATATTAATGACAAATTCTACATGATAAATGAGAGAGTTTGATTGGGTTAAATACTAATAAGGGTAAATTACACTTTGGTACCCTGTGGTATTATCCATTACCACTTTGGTACCATTTGGAGTCATTTTATAATTTTAACCATAACAAATTTTGCAAAAATTACATATTGACCCCAAAAAATTTTCAAAAAAATTACAAATAGGTCCATGGATACATATTATCTAGGGACTAAAATGAAAAATTTTAAAAAAATTGGGGTCAATATGTAAATTTTACAAAATTTGTTATGGTAAAAATTACAAAATAGCTCCAAAGGGTACCAAAGTGTTAATGGAGAATACCACAGGGTACCAAAGTATCATTTTTTAAACCATAGGGCACCAAAGTGAAATATGACCAAACCACAGGGTACTAAAGTGTAATTTACCCTACTAATAATGCATCTAAAATCTTTGACTTTGCTCCAATTCTCCGACACCGGTCAAGGTTAGCTCAGTCGTGGGCGAGGTTCCCCACGATAGACTTCGATGTCTAAGTTAATTAGTATCAGGTATATGAAGATAGGAGGAAGTAAAAGAAGATTAGAGTTAGACCATACCTGAGAGAGGATATATATAGGACATTTGAAAGGTATTTGATTAAGTTTGCTTGGGCTTGGACCGTCTTAGAGGTAGGAGGGTCGGGCCGACTTTAAGAGAGGGGTCAATTTGGCTAAGCCTTATCAGATACCTCCTTGCACATTCCTAGACTCATTGACATTGGACTAGAACCAAACTTGAACCAACATGAAAAAATCTTGACAATTGAGTATGAGCTATGAAGCACGAAAATTTTATTTCTAGGAAATGTCAATGTGTCAGACATGTGTAAGTTCATGTTTCATAGAATATGAGTATTTTGATGATGTGTAAATGAGATTATTGGCCATGGTATTTTGCTATGAAGAATTGGGTTTGGAATTAGATATGATCATGAGCATGAATGTCCACTTGATTTGGCCTGACCCCATAAAATTGAAATGTTATTTCCAAAAATAAAAGTTCCCAAAAAATGATCCTAAGAATCCGAAAGGCCTAAATATAAAACGAGATGGATAGGGTTTTTTTTTAAAAAAAAAAAATTGACACATTTTTTTAATGCATTATTGTTTATTTTATATTAATTATATATTATATTATTATGTATTATGTATTATAATGAATTGTAATATACCACATATTTTAGAAGAAAACATTTCTTTTAGTCACTCATGAAGTTCTATAAACATTATGATTTGATTTGTCATATTCGTGGGGCATGGGCATTAGATGTTTGTCTATATAAAATATTTCATTTTATTATGGTAAATTGTTTGTTCTTTTTTTTTTTGTCTGAACGTGAACTTCATTCATAAGGAAATGAGTATAATAGTACAAGGCTATACATGAAAGGAGATATAAACATGACCCAAATCTAACAATAAAGCTCAGCCATGAACTTCTACAACTGATTACAAAGGAGAATAAAAAAACTCAGGCAACACACATAAAAACAACAAGAAATAAATTCAAATATCCTCTGAAGAAAAAGACCTACTCTAATATTTAAAAATATTGGAGAAAGGCTTTTCTCCAATATTTTTAAATATTGGAGTAGAGGAGAAAGGCTATTTCTATTTTTTCACTAACATGTTTAGAAAAGGAGTAGATCCAAATTGTTTGTTAAAATTAGATGAAAACTAAGAAAAGGAAGTTAAAGAAAAAAAAAAAGAGAGGGCCCAAATTAAAGGCAGACCCATTTTGTGTAAAAGAAGTTGGGTCGAGAATCGAGATTGATCGTCATAGTTTTAAGAGCTCGGTTTGTATTTTTAAAAGTTTGATAAGTTCCGACCAAAAAACAAAAAGTTTGATAGGTAAGTTTTTTTTTTACTAGACCAAAATGAAAAAAAGTTAGTTAAGTTTTTACTTTTTGGTTTTAGAATTATTTTTAGATTTGAATTAACTTTATTTGTTGATGATTCTAATTATATAGAAAAATCGATCTTCAAAAGTATCCGATAACTCCAAACTCATCTTAATCAGACTTGAAACAAAGAAATATGATTAACTTCGCTCATTTGATTATGAAACGAGTAGCCTATTTTCGAAACTCAATTTGACTTTGTTTACAGACGAATTCAACTAGACAAAGAAAAGACTTGTTAAAAGCAGCACGTAGTTCAGGACTCATGACATTTGAACTCAAAAGTAAAAAGATATTACCACATTTTATAGTTGGAACAAAGATAACAAAAAAAAAATAATAAAAGACTGGATTGCAACCTATCTAAAAAAATAAAAGGCCAAAACTATATTATAGCCAAAATATTATTATATTATAACTAAGCATTAGTGATTAAAATTCATACATTTTACAAAATATATATATACAGGGACTGAATAATAAAAACTAAACTAAAAAACATGAGTAAAATATAGAGACAATAATTAATTTCCCAATTCTAAAACTAAGAATATGATTAAACATATCAAGATTCAAGTTCACAATCTCAAATTTGGCTTACACATGAGGCCCTTTTGAATCAGAAACACCAAGAGAGCAGTGAGTGTTGGACGTTTATATATAGTATTCTTTCCATCGATAGCAAAAATCAAAAGCTTCGTGCTCTGGATCTTTTAATTTACATGGTCCTTTCTCAAATATTTTCCAAGGACAAATGAAATCGTCATTGCAAAAAGCGTCTCTACTTTGGACATATATGTCAACATAGTGAAGTGAAGTATTTGAAGGCCATCTAAAACTGCAGAAATACAATATTGTAGGACCAACTGGCCAAAAATAATTTGGTCTGAATTTGAATTCATAATTTTCTCCCCCTTTTATCATGTGCTCTCCCTTATCATCGTCCCCGGATTTACAGTGAAGAGTCAAGTCTTGTGCAGGAGAAAAACAATTGGTAATACTTACTTTTAAAACTGGAAACATTGAAATTCTGTCACTTTCGTCCTTTAATATTGTTTTACCACCACCAACAACAACAACAATAGTTAGTGAAACTAGCAAAACCAGGGACTTTGTGAATGAAGCCATGTATGTATGCGTATTTATTTTCTAATGTAACAAGCTTGCTAGCTAGCAAATTGTTTCTTATAAATATATTTTAATGCGCAGTTCAAAAAAAAAAATATTAATGCTTATTGTCCATTAATTAATGTTCTTTTATTATGCAATTAATGCTGTAACTTGTATTGAATTTTAATAAATAAATATTTTGGATTTTGCGTATTGTATGACATCATTTTCATTAGTTAGTTTCAATTTTTCTGTGAGGGGGTGTAGGGACTGAAATATAGAGAACTAAGCAATTTTCCCATCTTTCTTTTTTTTTTTTTTTTTTTTTNTTTTTTTTTTTTTGATAAGGATGAAATTCATTAAAAACAACGGAGCAGAAACATAGGTGTATAACTAAAGGAGGTTATACTTCTCCATCTAACCTAGGAAGACTAGCTAAGCGAGAAAAAGGGATACTGGCCATGGAACATGGCTCATTACACAGAGCAGGGGAAAAACAAACATGAGAACTAAGGGGTCTGTTACTGGGGGGATTACAAGAAGAAGAAGCAGAAATAAATCTAGTCCTAGGGAAGGGGTGATGCATATAATCATAAAAACAGGATAGGGAAAGAAAGCCTGGCATAGAAGAAAAGATAGTTTTAGGAGACTGAAATTTTCTTCCCCAGTTGGCAAGGATATCAGCAGCGTGGTTGGCTTCTCTGAAGATGTGTTGCACTTGAGATACTTCAAAGAGAGTCAGGTAGCATCTGCAGTTATGTATAAGAGAGAAGAGATGATGGTGAGGTGAAATGTTAGGATCGGTAAGAAGATGGACAGCAAGATTTGAGTCTGTTTCAATAATAAGATGAGTGATATTTAAATCTTTAGCAAGATGAAGACCGTGTAGGATACTCCATAGCTCAGCCTTTAAGATGTTTCCTGCACCAAGAAAAATGGAAAAACCAGACAACCAATTTCCAGAATGATCTCTAATGACACCTCCGGCACCAATTAAATTATCTTTTGCTGATCCGTCACAGTTTAATTTATAAAAAGGGAAAGGGGGTTTAGTCCAAGAGATATAAGAAGTAGAGGAAGAGGGGGAAGGATTATGAGAAGATGCAGTGTTAGAGTAAAGATAAAATAATTCAGTAGCTTCGGCAATGCTGTTTTTAATAATAAAGGAATGGTTGAAAGGGCTTTTCTTAAAAAGGAGATTATTTCTGGCGATCCAGATATTTCTGATGAGAGTGATGAAGAGGATATACCAAGGGATATGAGGGTTGAATTTTTTTTTGTGATTACTATGGAATTTTAACCAAGAGGGGAAGGTGGCATTATGCACAGGAGTGGGGGGATCGAGAGAGTTCCAAATGGCAGAGACTTTGGGGCAGTATCTAAAAAGATGGTCTAGATTTTCAGGGGCTTCTTGACATAAGACACAAAGAGGAGTGGGAGAGCAATTTTTTGAGAAGAGGATATTGTTAGTAGGAATAGCATCATTGATAGATTTCCAAAGAAAGAGAGGGTAGCGAGGAGGGAGGTTTATTTTCCAAATCCAGGAGTGTTCATAAGGTTTGTTATCATGGAAAAGAGAGAGATAAGCAGAGGAGGAGCTGAAAGTACCATTAGAGGCAGGGGACCAAGAAATGAAATCGGGGATGGTGTTGGTAGAGTCGATATGGGTAGCTAAAATCATGTTGAGAATATTAGAAGGTAAGATATAAGGGATAAGAGAGAAAATAAAGTTTTTATTGGTGTCAAGGTAGGATGAGACAGGGAGGAGATAGTGGTTAAGAGGGAGGGGGCCATGGAGAATCTTGTTTAAGGGTCCACAGGGGAGCCAGTTATCAGACCAGAACTTGACAGAATGGCCATTACCGAGAATCCATAAGGAATTATTGTTAATGATGTTGTTATCTTTGTCAATGCTACGACGAATAAAAGATTTATTGTGAGTGTTTCTATCTAAGGTATTGCCATATTTGATTCTAAGGACAGAGGAGAAGAGGTTGGATTTGTTGGTGAGGGTGTGCCATTTTATTTTTGCCATAAAGGAAGCATTAGTGAAGTTAGTTTTCTTAATGCCAAGACCGCCAAGGGACTTAGGAGTGGTAATGGTGTTCCAGTTTTTATGGTGGATTTTTTTTGTATTTTCATCGTGACCCCATAGAAAATTCCTGTTAATAGTGTCAATTTTTTGTTGAATGGAGATGGGGAGGGAGAGGGATTGCATAGTGTGAGCAGCAATAGAGGAGAGAGTGGAATTGATAAGTTGGATCCTACCAGACATTGATAGGGAATTACGTTTCCACCCTTGGAGTTTGTTGTGAAGATTAGTAATGATGAAGTTAAAATCGGAAGATTTGTAGGAGGGTTTAAGAGGTAAGCCAAGATAGTTACCTAAGGAATTTGATAAGGGGATGTTTAAGGAAGAAGAAATAGAGTGTTTAAAGGATTGGGGAACTGTTTTAGAAAACCAGATTTTAGACTTGTCGAGGTTGAAGTTGAGGTGAGAAATAGTTGAGAAGTTAGAGAGGCAGGAATTGATAGAGTGAATATTTTTATTGGTAGCTTTAGCAAAAAGAAGGATGTCATCGGCAAAGAGAAGGTGGGAGAAGGCAATGTTGCTGTTATTGCTATTATTAGTGAAAGAGAAAGGAGTCCAGTTTTTGGAGTTAACCTCGTTGAGAATAGAATGATTTAGATATTCCATTGCTAAAATAAAGAGGTAGGGGGAGATAGGATCACCTTGTCTAATGCCTCTTAGAGGTTTAAAACTAGGGAGTCTTTTTCCATTTATAAGAGGAGTATAGAGGGAAGAGAGGAAGATGGAGTTAATAATAGAGATCCAAATATCAGGGAAGTTAAAAGATTTTAACATGATGAGAATAAAGTCCCAGGAGATGGTGTCAAAAGCTTTGGAGATATCTAATTTAATAACCATCCATCCGAACTTGGATTTTGAGAGATTCATGGAATGAATAATTTCATGAGCAGTGATGAAGAGATCATTAACTTGTTTGCCTTTTTGGAAAGCACCTTGGAAAGGAGAGATAAGGTTAGGAAGGAAAGGTTTGAGACGGTTTGTAAGAAATTTACTGAAGATCTTGTAGTGGGTCAAGCAGAGACCGATAGGGCGTAAATGGGAAGGTTTAGAGGCGTTTTTTATTTTGGGGATGAGACAGAGTAAAGTTTTGCCCCAAGAGATTGGGATTTGACCAGAAGAGAGAATATTATTAAAAAGGTTAAAGATTTGATCTTTTATGGTGAGCCAGTTTTCTTGGTAGAAGATGGCATGGAGTCCATCTTCCCCAGGGGTTTTTAGAGGATGAAGGTCAAAGCAAGCAGATTTAATTTCCAAAAAGGTGGGGGGGTGAGTAAGAGAGTCTTTTTGGGTGTCAGTGAGGGAAGGGAGGGAAGGGATATTGATGGTAGGGGGGGAGGGGGGATTTGAAGAGTAGGAGAAGATATCCTTGAAAAAAGAATGAACAGCAAGGCTGATTTCATCTTGATCCCAAGAGATAGAGCCATCATCTTTAGTAAGGGAGAGAAAGAGATTTCGTTTTTTACGGATTTTAGCATTATTGTGAAAAAATTTTGTATTTTTATCGCCTAAAGTAATAAAATTAACCCTAGATTTCATGTGCCAGAGTTCTTCTTCCTGTTTAAGGATGGTAGAAAGTTGGTATTGGAGGTCCTTTTCGAGATTGAGGTGTTGGGGAAGAGGATTGGTGCAGAGAATATGTTGGAGACCTAGAATTCTAGAGTAGAGACGTTTTTTCTCATAGAAAATATTCTTAAAGTGTTTGTTACTCCAAATTTTAATTTCTCTTTGGAGAACAGAGATATTATCATCAATATCTTGGAGGTTATTATCCCATAAAGATTTAATAAGGGCGGGAAAAGAATGGTGTTTGAGCCAGAAAGTTTCTAGACGAAAGAATTTTTGGGGGGAGTAGGTGGTTTGAAAGATATTAAGGAGAAGGGGGCAGTGATCAGAGTGGGTTCTAGGGAGGTGAGTAACGGAAGAGTTGGGGAAGAGGGTTAGCCAAGGGAGATTGGCGTGGCATCTATCGATTCTAGTGCGAATAGTTTTACCAAAAACTCTATTATTTGTCCAGGTGAAGAGAGGGCCAGAGAAACCTAAATCTATAAGGTTGCAGGATAATTAAGAAAGTTATTAAAAAGGTTCATTTTGTGAAGACTAGGAGGTCTCCCTCCAAATATAGTGCTGTTGTTACTGCGTTTCTTTTCTTTTTTTATAGGTACGTAGAAGCACTCTTTTCGTTTTGTTTCGAAAAAAAAAAATATTTTTGTCCTCAAATTTTATATCAACTTTTAATTTCGTTTTCTATGTTTTTTTACTGTCAATTTTATTTCCAAAATTTTATATTTTGATCGATTTTATTATTTGTTTTTACTTTAGCCAATTATTGATGACAGATTCTATGTGATTAATGACATATGTAATAATGTATTAATAGAAAAAGAAACTCAAATCCTAATTTAAATTGAAAAACACTATGAGTCCATCGTTAGTTTTCTAAAACAAGTTAGTTGAAGGATAAAATTAACCAAAATATAAAATATTGAGGACAAAATTGGTAGCAAAAAATATTGAGAGGAAAAATGAAAGGAAAATGGACATTTGATTTTTTATTATGCACAAGATGGTCACGTGCGACTTTGCAGTCAAAACTTAATAGAAAAACAAATTTGGGTACCAAAGTATTAAGGGTGCAAAGAATAGCGTACCAAAATGTCACTTTTGATATGTTAGGCCAAAGTGAAACAAGACTATAGAATAAGGTACCAAAGTATAATTTACTCTAAATTTAATGTTTAGGCTATTTTATTTTTGCACAATTATTTTGAGGGTAAATAACCTAATCATTCTTTGGAATGGCTGCGATTGTTGGATGTTTAAAATATTCTTCATAACTCAATTAGACTTCCAAACGTATATTTGGTTTGATACTGAAAGATTTCGGGCGTACCTTGAATGTTGATTCGAGATACCCACACGAGATACCGGTCACGATGACGAACTCGGAATCACGTTTCACAGCAAATAACACTTTCTCCAAGAGAACAAAACTAAGACCAAGAACCAGAGTATTTTTCTACTCTTCTATTCCTTCACACACGCTTCCTTCTTCTTTCTAGAAAAAAGAAAAATTGCCTCACTTCAGCAGAAAAATGAAACCACGTTACTTCCTCTTTTTTCTCCACCTTCCATATATAAATGGAAGTTATTCAACGTGTGTGTGTGTGGGTTATTAATATTTTTATATTAATAAAAATATTAATGAGATTTATCAAATGAGAATGATATCTTTTAATCATAAAAGATTCTGATACATACCCAAATAAATCTCAACTGCCTTTCATGATCCTCACAAAAATAATTAATTAATTAAATTAATTAATCCTCTCAATAATAATAAAATATTATTATTTGGATCAAATCTGATTGGGTCCAATCCACCAAGGGTGGACCCATATCCCAACAGATACAATTTTTCAAATTTTGTCTTATCCATTTTTTAAAAATTTAGTGGCAACCCATCTTTCTCAAAGATTCATATCAAATGTTAAGTGTGACAATGCAACAATTTCCAAAATTCTTTATTATATGTTGGTCATTTTAATTACTTTGAGAATAAGTTATTGCACCATTTTGGGAGAATTAGCCACAGTTTAGGAGTGTATTTTGCATGTAAAATGGCATTTGGGAAATGAGATTGCTTTAAATAATTGGATTTTCTAAATTAGTGTTGTAATAATGAAAATTTGTTTAGGTAATTTGTTGTAAATGGAGTTTTTGAGATGTAAAATTATTTAAATAGGTATATTATGATTGTGGTAAGTAAAGAAATTTCTATAAGTATTTTAAATGAATAAACTCGCATTTTGGTCCCTGAATTATATAGGCGCAGGCAGTTTGGTCTTTAGATTTATGAAGTTGTACAACCCGATCCCTGAATTATGCTAACTCATTGCAAAATGGTCCTTTCATCACAGAGCCGTGCCAAAAAAGCTGATGTGGCACGTTACTAGACTTAGTTGGATCGTTAAGTGCTAACGTGGCAAGTTAAATGCCACGTCAGCACTGGTTAAACTAAAAAAAAAAAAAGTACCACATGCAATTTTTTTCCAAATTAGCATAAGAAAAAAAAAAAACACTCTCCCCTAACCAAAACACATGTTTTTGTCTTCCCACACAAAACTCCTATTTCTTCTCTTTCTTTCTTCTTCTTCATCTTCCTACCGCCGCCGCAGCCACCCCTTTCCTTCTTTCTTCTTCGTCGATGAGTTCACCCAGAAAATCCAAATCTCCCAAATCCAAACCTATCCCTTTCGATCTTCCACCCTCCTGCACCAGTGTTCGTCGTCGTCATCTTTATTCTTATGTTGATTTGGCAAAAATTACATATGCGGCACTTTTTTTTTTTCAGATTAACCGGTGTTGACATGACCGTTAACGTGCCACATCAGCTTTTTTGGCACGGCTGGGTGACGAAAGGACCATTTTGCAGCGAGTTAACTTAATTCAGGGACCGAGTTGTACAATTTTGTAAATCCAAGGACCAAACTACTAGCTCCTGTAAAATTCAGGGACCAAAATGCTAGTCTACTCTATTTTAAATTTACATATTTCTTTCATTTCTTCCTCAAGGTTTTGGTTTTTAAGTTTGCATAATTTTAAAATGAAACTATAAATATAAAAAAAGTTGAATGACATTAATTAAAAGGTTAAATTACAAAAAAATTAATGGTACTCATGATATGGCCAAATCTTACAATGTTGTTGTGTGGTTTTTCGGCTTATCCCTGTTAAGCAGATAGGGTAAATACGGTTTTGTTTCGTGATTTTTAACGAAAAATACTGATGGGGCACTTACGTGACTTAATAACAAATCAAAATTTGGTCAACAAACTATCAGATAAGTTTCATTTTGGTGATAAAGTTGTTTTTTTTTTATTTTATTTTGATCCTTAAACTTTTACATTTGTTCTATTTTGGGTCCCCAAAATGTGATTTCATATAGTTTCTGCTGTTATTTTTCTCTAAATATAGGAATGTTCATGGGCCGTGTTTTGGCTGGACGCAAGACCCAGTCCGATAAGACTTGAGGGCCAAGTCAGGCCAAATTAGGCCACTCTATTTTAAAAAATTATATATTTTTTTTACTTAACCCATTTATTTATTTTATGTAATTTTTAGTTCTGTTTTGGTCCCTCATGTTTGCTCAAAGCTCTGTTTTGGTCCCTCAAATTTAAAAAATGTTCCACCGTTAGTCCATGACTTTTTTCAATCCACTTTTTCTGTTAAGAAAAGGAAAAAAAACTAACTTTCATCTTCCAACAATTTTGCTCTTTTAAAAAAGGGAAGGAACTTAATGCAAAAGAGCGAAATTGTTGGGAGATGAAAGTTAGTTTTTTTTAACGGAAAAAGTGGATGGAAAAGAGTCAGGGACTAACGTACGGTGGAACTTTTAGGAAACTTGAGGAACGAAAACGGAACTTTGAGCAAACATGAGGGACCAAAACGGAACGAAAAAAACTTGAGGGACCAAAACGGAACCTTGTGCAAACATAAGGGACCAAAACGAAATGAAAAAAACTTGAGGGACCAAAACAAAACTTTGACCAAACATGAGGGACCAAACTAGGACTTTGGCCTAAAAATTAAACTATAAAAATTAAATTAAAAGACTTAAGTAAAATTTAGAGACAGTAATTAATTTTCCCATGTAGAAGTAGAAACACCAAGAGAAGTGAGTGTTCATTTATATATTATATATAGTAAGATTCCATCTCCAGCAAAAATCAATAGTTTCATGCCTTGGATCTCTTAATTTACATGCTCCTTCTGAATCAAATAGTTTCCAAGGACAAGTGTAATCGTAATTGCAATAACTGTCTCTATTTTGGTTATATATGTCAACATAGTGAAGTGTAGTATTCGAAGGCCAACTAAAAGTGCAGTAATACAATGTTGTAGGACCAATTGGCCAAATATAATTTGGTCTGAATTTGAATTGATATGTTTCTCCAGCTTTTACAATGTGCTCTCCCTTATCATCGGACCCGGATTTGCAGTGAAGAGTTATGTCTTGCGCAGAAGAAAAACAATTGGTGATAGTTACTTTTAAAACTGGACACAATGAGAATCTGTCACTTTGGTCCTTTAATATCGTTGTACCACCACCATTATCACCAACAACAACAACAGCAATAGTTAGTGAAACTAGCAAAATCAGAGACTTTGTGAACCAAGCCATGTATGTAACTATGTTTGTGTATTGATTTTCTAATGTAACAAGCTAGCTAGCAAATTGTTCCTTATATATATTAATGCTCATTGTCGATTAATGTTTGGCTTTGTAATCAATGTCTTTTATTATGCAATGAATGCTGAAACTTTTGTATTGAATGTTTATAATAAATCATTTGGATTTTGCGTACTGTATGACATCAATTTCATTAATTAGTTTCAATTTTTCTCTGAGTAGGGACCAAGGGTGTGTTCGGACAAGAATTTTAAATATTAGGAATTTTAATTACCATAATTTTATTTCCTCACATTTAAAATATCATTTTGGATAAAAACTAAAGTATGTGGGTCGGGTTGGGTGCAGTTGATTGACAGAAAAATTAAAAATCAACCCAATCTAATCCACGAGATGTGCAAATTGGATTGAAATTTATCCTAAACCCAATCCATCCTAACTTTGCAAATGAACAAGCTTTAAAAGTAACCGTCGTTAAGTTAACCCAGTTAGTGGTGGTTACTAGATCAGCCGCCGCTAAAGCAATTAATATAGCGCTAAACCAGAAACAATGGCGGTTTGAAGAACAGCCGCAATATACTTTTTTTTTTCTTTGTTGTTGTTTCCTTATAATTAATGCCATTCTTATACTCAATTTTTATTTATAATTTGGTAGTTCAAGGGAATATTAACTTCAGAATTCCTTGCTTACATAGAAATGTGAGTATAAAAGTGTTATTATATTGATTTAGTGATTAGTATAATACTAAAGAATTGAGTTTAATTAAGGCTAACATTCAATATAGTTTTATATGCGAGGGATTATATTGTCAGCAATAACTTTTTAAGGACTAAATTGAAAATTAGGCTATTTTTCAAGAAATAAAATATAGTTGGCAAAAGTACTCTTGGTACCCCCAAACTATGTGGTCATTTTTAGTTATAGCCCCAAAATGTTTTATTTTAGTCAATTGTACCCCCAAAGTATGTGGTCAGTTTCAGTTATACCTCTAACGTTTTTTTTAGTCAATTACACCCCTAATCCTTTCTTTTTGGTATCAATTGTATCCTCATTCTTTTCTTTTTTGTGTCAATTGTACCCCCAAATTGGAGTATATTTAGAGGTACAATTAACTCAAATGTGAAACGATGGGGGTATAATTGACTAAAAAAACTTTGGAGGTATAACTAAAACTAACCGCATATTTTGGGGGTCAATTGACCAAAAAAACTTTTGTGGGTATAATTGAAAATGGCCGCATATTTTGGGGGTACCAAGTACTTTTGCCAATATAGTTTATCTCATTGCAAATAATATCTAAATAACAAAATGCTCATAGTGTCATTTTGGTCCTAAATGTGTGCCCTAATGTTCAATTTTGTCCTTTGTTTCAAAATGTTCAAATTGGTCTCAAATGTTGACAAAATATTTCATTTTGATCTCAAACTATTGAATTTGATTATATTTCTCTCGTCTTTCATTTCAAGTTCAAAAAACTTGTTAAGAGTAACTCGTAACTCTGAATTCGTCGCATTCGAACCTGAAATGAAAGAAATTTGATAAGTTTTACTTGTTTGACTGTGCAACTAAAGGTCTACTTTTAAGATTGATTTGACCTCGTTTGCTGACGGCTCCAACTGAATGAAGAAAGTACTCATTGAGAACAGTACGTAGCTCTAAAACTTGTCACATTCGAACTTGAAACAAGATAAATATGACCCATATTCAATTATTTGGAACCAAAATGAAAACATTTTACCAATATTTATGATCAATTTAAACAATTTGAAGCATAAATGACCAAAATGATCATTCAGACATATATTTAAGACCAAAATGACCCTTTAATCTATAAACATGAGTAAAATATTGGGACGGAACATTTTATGTAGGCAGTTTAAAAACTCAAAGAACATGCATTAAAGTTAGACATATATAAAACTTCACTTTATTATATTATTGACCATATCAATGAACATCATAATTGCAAAATTGAGTTATACAAGAGATGGGATAGGAGATGTATCATTCCAATGATAGCAAGTATAAGTTTTATCGAACGCTTCAGTATCATCTATTTTACATGGTTGTCTGTCGTCCATCTCCCAAGAACAAAGGTGTGTGTGGTCACTGCAATAATCGTCTCTTTTTTGGTCGTAAACGACAACGTAATGAAGTACAGGCTCCGAAGACCATGTAAAACTGCAAAAAAACAATGTGTTTTTCAAAACATAGTTTGGTCTGAATTTGAATTCGTATGTGTCAACGAATCCTATTTTGTGCACTCCAAGATCATCGTCTTTGGATTTGCAATGAAGAGTCACGTCTTCCTCAGTAGAAAAATTGTTGCTGATAGTTATTCTCAGAACTGGAAACCATTCCAAATTTTCTCGTTTTTTCAATGTTCCTGCAGCACCGATAACAACAGTAAACATTGTTAATGAAACTAGAAAAACCAGAGACTTTGTGAATGGAGCCATGATTGTGTACTAATTTTCTAATGTAACAAGTTACTACACCAAAGTATTATATATATATATATATGTATGTATATGTTAACTTATTATTGTCAATTAATGGTTGCCATTATTATATTATTAATGCTACAATAAATATCTTTGATTATGAAATTAATGATGCAGACATTGTATTAATGACTTCTTATAATAAATTATTGGCCAAAATGGCAAAATCCTATTTTGGTCCATCAAGTATGCTTAAAGTTCTGTTTTGGTCCCTCAATTTTTTTTTTTTTTTTTTCTGTTTTGATCTCTCTTGGGCCTCATTGCCATGGACGCCGACAGAAGATGAAGAAGACACTGCCGGCTAAAGAAGAAGAAGATTTCACTATGTTCTTTTTTGGGAGGGGGTAATGAATTAAAATCCCAAATTATTTTTTTTCTTATTTTTTGATCCTATCTAAAAAGAAAAGGACTTTAATGCAAACAAATAAAATTTTTGGGGGATATAAACCAATTTTTTCCTTCTTTTAACAGAGAAAATGGATGAAAATTGGGGAGGGACTAACTGTGGAACTTTTGGGAAACTTGAGGGATCAAAGCAGAATGAAAAGAATTTGAAGGACCAAAACAAAACTTTGAATAAACTTAAAGGAGCAAAATAGGAATTTGGCCTAAATTATTTGGTTATTGTATGTCATGATGTGATCAATTTCACTGGATCCTATAGTACATAATAAATGTAGTGATGAGAGAGGAAAGAACAATTAAATTAAAGAAGGAAAATATCAGTAAAACTCACCTCTGACACTCTTTGTTCTAATTATTCCTTTCTCGTACATTATAGGGGATTCTCTCTCCAATTTCACTAGTTAGTTTCTACTCAATAGGATCAATTAATTAAGGCTAAAATAAAAAAAAAATTCTTGAACTTTGGATCATTTGCATATTATACTCTTGAACTTTGAAATTGTATAAATAAGACCTTAAACTTTTGATTATATACTAGAATTTCACCCATGTAATACACAGGTATTTTTAGAATTATAACGAAATACATTATATATTTTATTAAGATTTAAGTTTTTCAAATGTTAATAAAATTGTTAATATATTATTAACAAATCAAAATTTTTGTTAAAAGAAAATAAATGTAACAGGAAAAGCTTTGAATATATATATATACTATATTATATGCATGAGGATATTTTTGGTCGGTCAAAATTAAACAACTTAAAAAATACAAAAATCCAAAAAAAATAAGTGCACATTTAACTGTCATTTACTCAACCAACCAAAAAAAACTGTCATTTACATGAAACGGTTTCGAACCATTCTCTCTCTCTCCAATTTGCACGCCCACGTACTATTACTATAATCGAACCAAACCGATTTGACTAAACCGAACCAAACCGACCAATGAGCGATTTGGTTTGGTTAAAAATGCATCAAAATCGGATGGTTTGATTCGATTAATAATTTGGACATACGATTAACCGAACCAAACTCCTAGTAGTTATATATAGTTTTTAACTTTTATTATGTTATATGTGATTATATTTAATAAAAAAAATATTAATTTTTTTGTAATCATTTTATTTTACCATACTTTTAATTAGGTTATCTTAAAACCATAAAAATTTTCACCTCAATCAATGTGACTAACTACTGTTTTAGTCTTTATAATTTTATCTTCTCAAATTTCTAATACTGTTTGTCATTTTTTTTATTTTATAAATTTGACTAACTACTCCTAAATATGATTGTTTTTTTTCTAATTTTATGATTAATTAATGAAAACACCAAATAAACTTTTTAATCGCTCAAACCGACCGTCCAAACCGCCTATTTATTGGTTTGGTTTAGTTTGGTTAAGTAAATTATTTTTAACCGTTTGGTTAAGAACTACTTCAAACCGATGTGAGCGGTTCAGTTAAATTTTTTTTTCATAACCGTCCAAACCGCCCAACAAACACCCTACGTATATGTATATGTATATGTATCATGTGCATGTTATACTCCTGAACTTTGGATTCTTGACATGGGATGCAAATGCTGATGTGGCATAATTATAGCCATTGATATAATTTGATTCTGAAAAATAATAAAAAAATAATAATTTTTTTAACCAATCACAACTGTGTATATACTATATAGAGTCACACCACTAGTTACATACAACCAACTTTTCCACGTGTCATTANAATTAGAGACGGAATTTTGCCCGTCTCCAATTCCGTCTCTAATTCGGGCGAACCTAATTTAGAGACGGAATTCCATGTCAAAATTAGAGACGGAATCGTTCCGTCTCTAATTAGAGGCGGATTATTCCGTCTCTAATTCATTTTTTGGTTTTTTAAAAGATAGCAGCGGTTTTAAACCGCTGCTATTGTATTTTTATTCATTTTCCATTTTCAAGGTAATTGACTGACATTTTCTCTTCAAATATATATCATAAAAATTACTAATAAATACATTTTTATAATGATATTTATAATACTGCTGCAAACTTACAAGGACACACAAGACTACATAGTGTTATGATTTATGTGCCATAAAAATTGAAACTACAACAAGTATGTTACAATACTTCATGTCTTGGACAAAAACTTCCTTAAAATTGTAAATTTATGATCAACCTGCAATGGATAAATTCATAATTATAAAAAAAAGAAGGAAAGTTAGGCATCAAGATAGAAATTTATCAAGTAATTGTAGGAAAAATCAAGAGGAACCTAGGTAATGAAATGTTTGCTTAACACAATGTATGTTTGCTTATAACAATAAATCTACCTAAACAGAAAGAGCAAAAGACATGTGCAGCACTAACCATACTTGCTCCCTAGATAGCTCTTCCTTTTCTTCGAAAGTAGAAAGACCAACAACTTCAACCTAAACATTTGTGATCTGTATAAACAATTACTATATAGCAAATCAAATTATGATAAGCTAAAAATATGATAAAAACATACTTAAAAACAGCCTTAACTGCTTGACAAAACAAGTTTTGGGTAATTTAAGATTCTTAAAATGAATGCTACATAAATATGACCAAGTAATTAGGAGCTTGAAAATCATATATCTTCTAAATCCAGAAGTGACTGAAGGTTGTAGATCAATTCACAATACTACAGTTTAAGCACGAGATGAGACTAGTAACAATCTCATATCAGAAGCTAATAAAATAAAGGAAGTCTACTCTGCTCAGCATTTAAGTTCAATGTTATCTGATTAAAGGTCCATGATAGAATGACAGAGATCGCACACATGTGTCAACACCCTCTTTTCTCTGCCCCCATAAAAGAAAAGCTTTGGAAAGGAAAAACTGATTGAAATTGAGATTTTCTGAAATCCTAACTAGACAGGCATCCTCAAGCCATCAAGAATCAATTTGTCTAGGCTCTGAATTCCAGATGTTGAAACTGAAAAACATACAAATTTGTTTTATTCTATTTCTATTCATGTTCACTTTAGACCAGGACTCATTTTCTTCTATTTCTAAACTCGTGTATAGCACATAAGTTGTACAAGATCATACACTCTCTCAATAGTAAGACATATCATAGAAATCCTAGGGACCTAAAGAGAAATTATCCACCATAGTGAATGCAAGAATCACAAAACCATCAAAAGAAAAGGAAGGTTATATGCATAAGCATTCTTCTCACAGTTAATAGAAACCATATACATATACATATACATATACATATATAGATATGTTGGGATGTTACCTTGAACAAATTAAATAGTGTCTGGTTCTTTGTCAGAGCACTGCATCTCTTCAAGCTCCTCTTGATTATGAGAAACAACTGTATAGAACCAAGAAATAAACTAAGTAAACATGAGGCACAATACTAGATTAATGGGACCAAAAATTAAAAAAAGTGGATCCAAGACTTTTTACCAATATTAGTCAATTACTCCTATTCCATTTTCCCAAAAACACATATACTTGTCTCATAAGTCAAAGCATAAGCCATCAGTGGAAAATCTTCCTAAGTGTAGTTCATCTAATAAGAATTCCAAATTATAGGAGGATTAAAATACCTCCTGGAACTAAGCCTGGTTTGAGAGTGCTATGAGGAACAAGGAAAGATGCATAGGCAAAAAAGAATATAAGGAGGAGGAAGTTACAGCTCTGCAACATAATTACTACTGTAGATAAAATGTCGTTCAATGTAAACAGAGATAGGTAAATGAAAAAAAATCCAAAAAGACAAGCAAATTACCTGAACAAGCTTCTCCAGATTTTCCATCAGTGTCTTTGTCTTCCAATTCTACATATACTGTCAAGTGAGGTTCAAAGCAAGATGAGATGATCCCACGGGAGTTGAACTGTCAAAATAACCACTTCAAATGTTTATCAGGATTCCCTTAATGAAGATTCCCATATCACAGAATTAGGGCTACTTGAATAGTATGGTGTTTCATCACTTTAAGTTAAACTTGAGAATTTTGTTTTTCACACTTTAAAATCAAGAATATGATATGAGAATTCCTCATAGTTCCAAAAAAGTCCTTTTAGTTCATCAAAACCATCAGAATCATTCCTAGGGACCAAAATGTAACTTCAAAGTTTTGAGCAAAAGAACCAAGTTTCAAAACACTCTTCCTAAATTCAAACCAATGAATCATAACTCATTTATACCATCCAATATACTCATCCAAACCAAAAATTTCAAGAAAATAAAGAGATTTGGTTAAAAACCCCAATTTCAAGTTTGCCCTAGGTTTCTAATGGGTCCAAGATTGGTGAGACCGAAGCCAAGCATGTAATCGTTGATTTAGAGTAACTTAAACATCACAATTTATCATTTGGAAGCAGCAAAAACGAGCTCATAGCAGCAACTTTTGTGTTTCAAATGAAAAATCAAGAATGGGAGGGAAATGGGAAGAAATCTACGAAGAACAATGGTGGTATGGATCTCAATCAACCATGGCATGATTATAGAGTGATAATTGCACCATATTTCACTTTCAAACATCAAAAAATTAGAGAAAAACTAGAAATTTAAACAAACTAAGGAGAGATGAAATGAGTGAAAATGGAGAAAGACTCACCTATGGAGGAATGAAGGATGGTGGCGGCAGCGACGACCACCACTGCCACAGCCGCTGGCGTACAGGTGGGCGGCGGTCTGACCGTTGGAGAAGGTGGTCGGAGGTGGTAGGGTTAGTCTAAGATGCAAAGTTTGATTCTTGACATGGATGCAATGGGTCATGAGCCAATAAAATAATGACACGTGGAAAATTAAAGTTAGTTGTATGTAACTCATGATGTGACTCCATACAGAGTTTTGATTGGCTAACAAAATTATTATTTTTTTATTATTTTTCAGCATTAAATTTCATCAATGGCTATAATTATGCCACATCAGCAATTGTATCTCATGTCAAGAATCAAACTTTGCATCTTAAACTAACGCTAACATTAAATATAGTTTTATATGCAAGGGATTATATTGACAATAGTAACATTTTAAGGACTAAATTGAAAATTAGGCTATTTTTAAAAGAAATAGAATATAGTTTATCTCATTGCATATAGAATCTAAATAAAAAAACGGTCAAAGTGTCATTTTTGGTCCTTTATGTCATTGCAAATACTATATTGACAAAATATTTTATTTCTTTAAAATATAGTTTATCTCATTGCAAATACTATCTTGAATGTATACTCTAATGTTCATTTTTGGTCCTTTATGTTTTAAAATATTCAAATTGGTTCTAAATATTGACAAAATATTTTATTTTGATCCCAAACTATTGAATTTGGTCATATTTCTCTCATAGTTTATTTCAAATTCAAAAGACTTGTTAAGAATAACTTTAAGCTCTAAAGTCATCGCATTAAAACTTGAAATGAGAAAAATACGTTTGATCGTGGAATGAGCAATCTATTTTCAAGATCGACTTGACCTCGTTTGCTGACAACCCCAACTGGATGGAAAAAGTATAGGGATGACAACTTGGGCGGGTATATAGGATACCCGTTCGAATCCACCCGTAAAAAATATTAGTATCTCTCGAATACCGGATATCATATAGAGTGCAGGTAGTGAAAACTAAAAAAATTATCGGATATCGAGTAGATACGGATATTACTTCAACTATATGATATCTGTCTAAAATGAACGAATAGTTATGGTACTCGCTCTTCGATACCCTATAATATAAATAGTTTACTATAATATGGATTATCATATTTTTAATTAACGGATATTATTGGGTATCAGATATCAGATATATCCGATTTTTTTGTTAGGATATCCTATCATATATCCATTAATTTCAAGTATTTCAGATATTTAGGGTACTCATCATATACAAAATATCAGATAGGGTACGGGTACAAATACTAAATTATCGGATACGGATAGGGTACAAATATTGGATATGATGAATAGATAAGGATACGTATAATGACAAAATGATCGGGTACCCAACTCATTGTCATCTCTAAGAAAGTACTCCTCGTGAATAATATATAGCTCTAAACTTGTAATATTCGAATTTGAAATGAGAGAAAGAACCAATTTTAAAATTTTGAAGCATAAAGGACCGAAATGAACATTTGGACATACTTTTAGGACCAAAATGACCCTTCAACCTAAAAAATGAGTAAAATATTGGGACTAAATATTTTATTTACCCAGACTAATTAAAAACTAAGAAATGCATTAAAGTTAGACATATATAAAACTTCACTTTATTATATTATTAACCATATCAATCAAGATCATAATGCAAAATAAACTTATACAAGAGATGGCTTAGATGTAGATGTATTATTCCAATGATAGCAAGTAAAAGTTGGTGTGCGCGCTGCAGGATCATCTAATTTACATGGTTGTTTTTCGTTTATGTTCCAAGCACAAAGGAATGTGTCGTCACTGCAATAATTGTCTCTTAGTTGGTAGTATATGTCAACGTAGTGAAGTACAGGCTCAGAAGGCCATTTAAAACTGCAAAAAAACAATGTGTTCTTCCAAAAATAGTTTGGTCTGAATTTGAATTCATATGTACCAGTGAATCCTATTGTGTGTTCTCCAAGATCATCGTTTTTGGATTTGCAGTGAAGAGTCATGTCTTCCTTGGAAGATAAATTGTTGCTGATAGTTACTGTTAGAACTGGGAATACTGCAATTCTGTCTCTTTCTTTCAATGTTGCTGCAGCACCAATAACAACAGTAACCATTGTTAATGAAACTAGAAAAGCCAAAGACTTTGTGAATGGAGCCATGATTGTGTACTAATTTTCTAATGTAACAAGCTACTATACCAAACTGTTACATATATATATATATATAACTCCCTCTGTCCCAAAATTTCTGCTTTGTTGGAGGATTTTTTTTGTCCCAAAATATTTGATGTTTTACAAAATCAAGAGAGCATTAATTTTATTTTACCATTTTATCCCCTATTAAAATTCAAAACTATTGAATTATTGAGAGTAACTAGGAGTAATTTAATG
>QANZ01052576.1:0-16512 GCA_003254925.1 Chamaecrista fasciculata | reverse complement strand
CTGGCACTGAAGGTGGATCTGAAGCCTGATATGCGAAAAGGAAACAGTTAGGAGTTAAAAAACAGAGGAAAAGAAAATCATAATATTAGAAACTCATAATCAATGTTCAACTATAACTAGGATCAATCCCAATGCTTACATTTTCTTGCTTAGGAATCTGAAAATTCACATTGAAACATCATTGTCTAAAGCAAGAAGCAGCATCATGCAGTTATGCAATCCTGTCCTTTTAAATACGAAAGACTGTATTCAAATCTTTTCTTTTAGATGATTATGGATTCATATATAATAAACACCCTAACAGATTGCCAGTTTAATATAGCCCATTTGATATCTCCGTATCCGAGAATCAAGGGCATGGCATTTTCCCCCAAAACAGCAAGTTTTCCGCAAGAAAATTAGCATAAGGTCAGCATGAGGAAGTCATAATTACTTTCAAAATGTTTATTCAAAACTAGGATGATAGTAGTTTCCTATTGTATTTTAAGTTCTTATTGCCAGATGTAGTTTACACAGATAAGCAGATTTGTGGATAGAGACTGCTCAAATATATACATGAATGAAGACCAACCATATCAGGAGCCATGTCAAAAAGGCTGGATCGCCTCTTTCTTCGGGTAGCATTAGTCTGTCGAATAAAATACTTTTGGGCATGACTCGCTACTTGAGTAGGGGTCCTTGACACAACAAAATTGCGTGCTATGCCACGCCAGTCTCCTTTACCCAGCTTTTGGAGACCAATTAAGAACATCCGATGCTCTTCTTCCGTCCACGGAACACCTAAAACATCCGAAGTATAAATGAGTAGAAGTATCCAATCTTTTGCAAAAGGCACTCATGACTCAACTTACTCAATAAAACAAATAACACTATAATAATCCAATACAGCATCTAATACCATTGGATATTTATTAAAAGCAAAGCAAAGCAACCAGATTAATCAACCAATTTAAGATGCAGGGTAGCAACCATAATTAGCACGGTAAGATGCCTATTACTTATTGGGAATTGAGGCAGACATTTTCGTTACAAGAGTTCAAAATTTTGCTATACTGAATTCACTTCAAATTGCACCATATTATGGTCTATGTCCAGTGTAGAAGATCTACACGATATGAGGAAAAACTTGAAAAAAAAAATAAGATCCTAAAAAATACTCTAACAAACTGGTTCTAATGGAACTACAGGAAATTATGAACAAAATATAAGCATTTGAAATTTTTAAGAATAAAACTCTTTTTGTATCAAAGCCAGACACAGCAATGACTGCAGTTAGTCCGACTATTTGATGTATCCAGCTGAACAAAATGTAGATCTACCAGCTAACATTTGCTACGTCTACAAAAACTTCATTTTGAGCTTGGATATCAGAGCCAAATTGCTATTCCCACAATTGCACTTGACTACTTGACTACTTGCTATACACTGAAGGTGACTTCATTTAAGAAAAAACATTTAACAGCAACTGGCACCACAAATCAAGTGTCGCCTTAGATGAAAAATGGCATGCAACTATGACTGGGATGGAGTACCCATACATTTATCATCAAAATATGATATCCAGTAAAAGATGCTATACGAGCACTATTTTATTTTTTAGTCATAACCAAGGTATCTACCGTCAATAACAGTGACTATTCATCTCGCTAACTTGCAGACATATCGATAGGTGAGATAGCTGGTCCAAGGATTATGGTTGCTCCATACCTAAAGCCAGGATTCAAACCCATGACATTTGATTAAGAGTAAACGAGTTTCTCAAACTCGACTACACCCCTTTGGTTATATGTTAGCAGTACTGCAGTAGCAAATTCTCTTTCTTAGGCAATCATGTTCATGTTACCTAAACAGATGCCTCTTTAAGGGTATCAAGAAATAAGTTTAAGTGCTTAACAGATGCTGTGAAGTATAAACTTTTTTACCAGCATCCCCTAATCCATGCCTCCTTACAAGCTCCTACTCTCTTCTTCACAACACAATATAGTAAATGCTTCACTTTCATCAAAATAAAAATAACCATAGGCTAGACAAGGACCAAGAATAACAGTCACACATTATATTTTTCAGCATTGAGACAAATTAAACTAGATGCAAATCTGTTAAACCTGAACCAGAGAACAAAAGTGACAGAAATGAATTGCAACATCAATTGACAACTTCAATCTACCAAAAGAAATTGAGTTTCAAGAATTAGTAACCTAAAGATAAAGATAATAACACAAGGTAATAAATATCTAAATACCTTTCTTTCTTTCTCCACGGCGGTTGGAACTGGAGGCATGAGAGGGATCATCGGACAAGCAACCACCGTCGGCTTCAAGAACGGAGTCTCGGAGAGGGTCGGAGCAAGGCGAGCCAGTTTCAATCCACCGCCGCCGCCTCCGCCGCCGCGGGAAGGGCACGTTCGAGTCTTATTGGATTGCAAAATAATAGAGAATACACATGAAGACAAATAAAACTCAAGTAATGCCTCTGAAGTCTGAATTATTTTATATATCTATACTATATTATATGGCTCCACCCCTTATGGTTGGTCAAAAATAGTGAATTAAAAAATTAAAAAAGAAAAAAAATCACCACTCTCTCTCCCCACTCACTCCCCCCACTTATTTAAAAAAATAAATGAATTAAAAAATGCATAAAACAATTAAAAATTAAAAAATGTCACCACTCTCTCTCTCCACTCACTCTCCCATATGAGGTAATTTCAAATTGGTCCTAAATATTTTATTTATTTTAGATGAGTCTTATATATTTGTATAATTTCTCAAATTGGTCTCAAACTTACTCTTTTATCAATATAAAAATTTAATATAATCTACAACTTTAAATGCACGCCAAGCCTCTAGTATTTATATATATATACACACACATTTTCTTTCACGATAAGTATAAAATTAGATTAGATGATGAATTGAAAACATATATATAAAGTGAACCTTAAATTATGAAATATCTTTATGTGATAGGTTTTATATTACCAACTTATGTGATAGTTTATTCACATTATTAATATAATACATTATTTTAGTACCTAATTATAATCTTACAACATGTGTAATTAGCCGTGTTGTTTGGACCGGACCGGACGGTCCCATTATCAATTGACCATTAGAATAAGTTAGTTCAACCTAAAATTTAAATTAGCAATTAAACTGAATTTAACCTACCATAACTGTTGAACTGATAGTCCAACTGCTGAATCGGCAGTTCAACTGCCCACCAATTTTATTTATTTATTTATTTTTACAATTTTACATTTTATTTTATATAAAGGTTGGCTCAGTTGGTAATTAAAGACTCAACTCATAACCCACAAGGTCGTGAGTTTGAATCTCGCTACTGGTATGAGGGTCTTGTTGATGGACGATCTGTAAGTACTTTTGAAAACGTTCATAGAGTCTGGAGGTATGTCTTGGCCTTGGTGAGCCCCGTGACCCAACTCACCTAATTAAACTTTTTGTTTACAAAAAAAAAAACTTATTTAGCTATATATCTATTATGTTATCTTTATTTATGTCTTTCTATTATTTTTATAACATACTCTATTTCAATTTAACAAAAAAAATAGAAATGTTGAATTATTAATTTTAATTGTATGTATATTATGTTTATATTTCATATATATTAAAATTAATTAATATTTATTATTTATTGTAATATTCAGTTTGATCAGTGGTTTAATTGATTAAATAGATCAAACCATAAACTGAATATTTATCTGAGTCTTTGAACGGTTCGGTCAAAAAAGATTGATAATTAGTATGATTGTGAATATATTATCCTCCCTCAAAACTAATTTGCATTATTGCTAAAATTATAAAGCATGTGGGACAAGAAATATATATATATATATATCTTATATTATATGGCTCCACCCCTTTCTAGTCGTTCATGTTTAAAACTATAATCTATGAAATTNTTTTTGAAAATTTATCTTTTAGTCTTCCAATTTTTATTGAACAGATAAATAAATTTTTAAATAATTAAAATGCATGATTTGATCTTTAAAATATTATAATAGTTAATAATTTGATTGTTAGGATGATGTTGTCTCTAAATTAAAAATTTGCATTAATTTTGCGTCTTTTAAATTCTAAATTTGACTTTGAAATCATATTCTTGAAGATTGTGATATTTTAAAAATTAATTAAGTATGTCGTTTCGATTATATTTAGGAACTAAAAAAATAAGTTTTTTTTATTCTTTTTTATCTAACCAATTTTAGTATTAAACTATTAATTATAAGAGTACTTTTATGGATAAAACGATAAGATAATAAACTATTTGGTTAAATTTCACCAAATTAAATTTATGAGGCTGGTTTGCAAAACTGATATTCAAAGAACAAAGAATATTCAACTTCAGATACATATAAATGCAATAAACGTGGGAAATTTGGTCACAATACTCAGGCAAAAAAAAAAATTGGTCACAATACATTCTAAGTTATACTTCATCAGTTCATTGTCAAAGTTTAACTATACAAAAATAGTACTATATATATTGATAAGTCAAAATACCAAAATTGAGTCATCATGATAATATTATAGTCATTCTGCCCCAAACCTCTAATTTATACCAATAAGTTTCACATGTTTGAAAAATTAAAATAAATACTTGATTTTTTTATAAGTTTTAAAAAATAATATTAAATGAAAATAATTTTCATTTTAAAAATACAAAATTTTTAGTCCCTAAACTCTATATTATTTTTTTTATTTCGTTCTCTAAATTTATTTATTATCAATTTTATTCTCAAAATTTTATATTTTAGATGCTACATAAAGCCTAAAAGATAACGAAGGTCAATGAAGAAAATAGTTTTGTTTTATAGGATTAAAGTAATTAACAAATAGCTAAAATATAGGTTTTCAATGTTACATCATGCTTTAAAATTTATATATGATCACTAAAAAAATGTATAAAATAAGAACATATAAATCCCAAGATAAATTAGCTCAAACAGGTTTTGTTTTTTTTCCCCAATAAAATGGTTGTTTGAGGATTGCGACCGTGAAACATATATATTGACTTTTCAACCAAGATTTGTTGGATATGTTGACTTTTGCACTCACTACATATATGTCGCTATATAATATACTTGCGACTTTACATACCTTAACGGTATATAAATATTTATGTAAAATTATAGTAAAATAAAAATAAAAATTTATAAAAATAAAAATAAAAAGGAGGCTTCACAAGATAACCAACACACACTAACTTCTACTTACCATTACTTTGTCGGAATATTAATTTGGGTGTCGGAGGCTCGGTTGGAGACCTAAACCTCCTCTTAGTGTCTCGTGTGTAAGACTCAGGTGTAGAGGGAGTTTGAAAACATTATCAATTTTAAAAACCAATACGGATATCCAAGAACAAGCAATTTTTATAAAAAATATTCCCCTAATAAATTCATGGAAAAGTTCTATGATAAATGAAGTATACCAATTGTAATTAATCAAATATTGTAAGGTTCTAGTATTCTTTATTAATCAGAATTAGCCCATAACAAAATTTCGATCTATACTTATTCCATAATATCATATTGGAGGGAGACTAAAATTAGAGATTGATAGAAAAACAAAAATATGAACTCGTCATGTGAATAAGAAACAAAAAAAATATATATTCTAATTCTATGATTAGTTATGAGTTTAAATTTAAGAGAAATTATAGAGAATGTTTCTCACTCTAAAATTTTTGTCTTTCCTAAATGATAATGAGAAAAAAGAATAGAACTAAAACAAAGTTTTAACTTAAACATTATTTATTTATGCAGCATAATTTTAACTATGTAAGATAGAGATTAAAATATTTCATTATTTTGAAATATATGAACTATTTTTGTAAAATGGGCTCTAAGACGTAACTTCATTTTGATCAAAAGTGTTGTTCATTTTCATTTCAAAGATCAACCTCCTTCTCAATATGTAAATTTTCTACTTGGCGTTCTTAGGGTTAGTTTAGGAAATTAAGCAATCAAAATGAGATTTTTAGGATGTGAAATTATTTAAATAAATATGTAATGATTGAATTTAGTAGATAGAAGGGTGTGAAAATTGATATATTGTTTAGGAGTAAAATTGGAATAGAATATTACTTTTTGACTTTTTATTAGTTTTGGCCAAAGTCCTATTTTGGTCCCTCAGTTATGCTCAATGTTTCAAATTGGCCTTCAATTATTTTTCGTTCTATTTTGGTCCCTCAATTATCCAAAATTTGGCACAATTGGTCCCTCAAACTTTTCCATCCATTTTTCCGTTAAAAAAAAAGAAGACAAAATCGATTTTTAACTCCTAAAACTTTAAATTTTTGCATTAAAGACCTTTATCTCTGTAATAGAACCAAAATGTAAAAAAGAAGAAATAACTAAGGGGTTTTAGTTTATTTCACACCAATAAGTCTCTCTCTCTCTCTCTCTCTCTCTCTCTCTCTCTCTCTCTCTCTCTCTCTNCTCTCTCTCTCTCTCTCTCTCTCTCTCTCTCTCTCTCTCTCTCTCTCTCTCTCTCTCTCTCTCTCTCTCTCTCTCTCTCTCTCTCAAAGAGGGTGTTTCATCTATCACAGACGCACAAACACCCTTTCTCTCTCTTCTCTCTTTCTCTGTGAAAACATAGCGTCTCTCCCACACACCTCAGCCTCCCTTCAATCCAACAATCATGTGCAAGAGATCTCTTGCACTAAAGTGAACTTATTTTGCTAAGAAAATATTTAAGCTTTGGTAATGGTACATCGTTTAAATGTGAGTGAAACCCATAAATTATCCTGTGCCTCCTTTTGATATACCCCTTTGGCTTTGTATTCCCATTGCTATCACTAATCCACTTCGATCTGTTTGTTTACTGTAATCGCCAATCAATTTTTATGTGTCTATCCCTCTCTCCTATCACTTCTAATTTCCATCTTTCCGCTGTGTGCCCCTTGTCCTTACTCTGCCATTGTCTTGTTCATATACTCCTTTTATTTTTCTCCTTAACTTCAACTTACCGTTCGTTTATATAATCTGGACATTTGTTCACATTCAAGGTTCAATTAAATATACAAGAGTCATAGTTGAGCATGGAAGCTTAGGAATGAAAATTCTTTCAAAAAAAAAATAATAATTTTATAAGATCGAGCTAGCAAGCTAAGGGAGCAAATATATGATTGTTGGTATTGAAGGGAGGTGGTAGCAGACATTTTAGCTTCGGCGGCTCCGTTGGAACGGCAGCTGGCGAATCTCAGATTGAGGGAAGGGATTGTGGTGGCGGCGGAGAATGAGAGGTTAAGGAGAGGGTTTTGGGAGACGAAGGTTCTCGATAGTCGAATGTGATTGTTGGATTGAAGGGAGACTGAGGTGTGTGGGAGAGACGCCATGTTCTCACAGAGAAAGAGAGAGGAGAGAGAAAGGACCCCCTCTTTTCTAGAGAGAGACTTTTTGGTACGAAATAAACTAAGGGTGCGTTTGGATGCGCCTTTATCTCCCTTTATCTCTCTTTTATCTCCCATTACTCCTTTAATACCAGAGCTACAGTAAAAAATCTTGTTTGTTTCACAGTTATCTTCTCCTCCTTTATTTTTCTCCTTTATCTCTCCTTTATCTCTCCTTTAACTTCTCAAATTACTAACATATCCCTACTCAACTACCTATAATTACCTACTTTTTACTATAAAATTATAAAATACTCAAAGGGTATATTTGTAAATTGCATATTAAAATATTTTTATTTATTACCCTTACAACTTTCTCTCTCCATTCATCTTTTCTTATTATTTTTTTTCTTACTCACACCTCTCTCTCTTATATTATATTATATTATATTATATTATATTATATTATATTATATTATATTATATTATATATTAATTTACTTAAAAAATAATTTTAGTCTTTGAAATTATACCAACTCAATAAGTCAATACTTGAGTCATCAAAATATATAATTTTTGATATGTTGGTATCCCTTCCTCTATTTTTTCAATTATTTTAATAATATTTTTTAGAGTCAAAATTTAAAATAAAATAATTAAGTCCATGTTATTTACATTTTAATTCATGAAATAAAATATATAATCAAGACCCAAAAAATATAAATTTTGGTCCCTCTTGCAGTATATATATGAATAATATTTTTTGTGATGTAAAAATTTATGAACATATTTAAAAAACAGTAATGGGAAAAAATATATAATTCATTCCCCAAAACTTTACAATTTGGTTCTTCTTCCAGTATATATATAAGTAATATTTTTTGTAGTGTAAAAATATAAAAACAAAATTCAAACCACAGGGTCAATTGGTAATTTTTGAGGGACCTATTTGTATATGTATCCAAAACTTTAAAGTTCTCATTTTAGTCCCTAAATAATATGTATCCAGGGACCTATTTGTACTTTTTTGAAAAAATTTTGGGTCAATTGGTTATTTTTGTAAATTTGTTATGGTTAAAATTACAAAATAGCTCCAAAGGGTACCAAAGTGTCAGGTTTCAAACCACAGGGTACCAAATTGAAATAGGGTCAAACCACAGGGTAGCACCGTGTAATTTACCCAAATAATAATTATTGTTAAAATAATAGTTATTGTCCGTGAGTTAAAGGAGATAAAATTATCATATTTGTTATAACTTATATGGTTCAGAAATTAATAATTAATAATAATTAATATACCTATAAGGCTATAAAGTTGATTTTATTTTTTGGAATCTAGATATAAATTTGGATAAAACACAATAAAAAACCCCAATAATGTCAACAAAGCCCAAACAAATCAAATTTTAACATCAAAACCCTTCGGTGATCAAACCCTAGTGGTTTCAGGCCAAAAAAAAAAAAAAAAAANAAAAAAAAAAAAAAAAATCAAACCCTAGTGGTCAACTCGCTTCTTCGCGGTACTAAAACTAGAAAAAGGGTCTCTTCTACTCAAGGCCTTGCTTTCTAAATCATTGAAAAAGGTATTTTTCCCTTCCATTCACTTCTTCGTTTGGACTTCCGAATCTCTCTATCGCCCTCTCTCTTCGGATTTTCACAGACACCTTCACTGTGTCTGTTTCATCTACATCGATCGCCATGGAAGTGCAGAGCAGCAACAACGTCAACATCGCGCCGCCGAACGCAATGGCTGGCGCAGGGAAAACAATCGAACAGCTCGAACACAAGAAGCACACGCAAATGCTATGGGTCTACGAGAATGAAGAGATGGTTCATCGATCCGTCACCTACGTACCTGGCCTGTACAAGCTATTTGATGAGATCTTGGTGGGAGCGGCCCAAAGTAAGCAGCAACATCAGTCGATGGATTCGCTGAAGGTTATAATTGATGTTGAGAAGAACTTGATCAGTGTCTTCAGGAACGGGAGTATTTTTGACGTTCCTATCAAGATTCTTATGGAGATTCTTCAGGAGGAGGTGTACGTGACGAAGTTGGTGGTCGAGTCAGCTATCGGTATGCTTGGGCTTAAGTATGAACAGGTACTATTTTGTTTAAACTATAAATCCATAGAATCGTGTTTTTGCTCAACGATTTCTGCTGGCTCGGGGAACTTCACGAATTCTGTGGTTGAAATGATCAAAACGTATATTGTTCATAAAATTTAAATTCTGATTGTATAATAGCTTTGGAGTTTGGAGTCACCGTAACTGAGCAAATAGGGATGATTAGTAAGCTTAGTACTAATAGAATTGTCTGTTTCTGTTGAAAGGTATTCTTCAACAACAATGTTGGAAAGGAATCAAATATTTCCTCTACAAGATGCAATTGGGATGAGAACTGGATCAAGATTTCCTTGCAGCTTGACTTGGAAAAGTTTAAGATGAGCGAAGATGATGTGGCTTTGATGAAGAAGCGAGTGGTGGACGTAGCTGGATGCTTTAGAAATACCATGAACGTTGAACTTAATGGGCAGTTGATTAAATTAGAGTCATTACATGATTACGCATATCTCTATTTGAAGTCTGCTGAGAAATTTAGACCAAGGTATGCTTAGTTTAGTTTAGTTTTGAGAACTATGATCTTATACTTTATTATCACACTTTATTATCACGCTCACTTGGTGGTTTTGTTGGTTTTGTTATATTATTAGGATACATGCAAAAATTGGTGAAAAGTGGGAGATATGTGTCACTTTAAGTGAGGGACAATTTCAGCAGGTAATTGGATAACTTACTTAATAAGTTTATTCACTGTGATTCATATTCCTTTTCTCATATTGAGAATTGTTGCCAGGTGAGCTTTGTGAACTCCATTGCTACAATCAACGGGGGAAGTCATGTTGATTATATTACCAATCAGATCACAACCTATGTGATGAAAAAAGTAAACGAGAAGAAAAATCATGCTAAGGTCCATGCTCACGATGTGAAGAATCATTTATGGGTGTTTGTAAATGCTCTAATTGACAACCCTGTTTTTGATTCTCAAACTAAGGAAACTCTTATCACTCCCCAAAGTAGTTTTGGTTCCAAATGTGATGTTCCAGAATCAATACTGGAGGAAGGTGCGTGGTGCTAAATGGTTTACTATTTATACAATATTAAACTAATGACAATGTGTGTCTTACTCTAATATGCCATGCCATATATGTGCAGTTTCAAATTCTGGAATAATGGACACTTGGGCTGATTTTAAGCAAAGCAAATATCTGAAGAAGACTTGGACTCAGAGAGTGTGTGGTATTGTAAATCTTAAGGATGCCTTGCATGCTGGAGGAAGGCAATCTGAAAAATGTACCTTGATATTGACAAACGGAGTTTCTGCAAATGCTCTTGCAGTAAGTTGTTCTCATATTTACAATGCTCTTTGACTTAATTATTCCGTTTTAGGATTCTGACGTATAGTTTATATGAAGATGGACGGGCTCTCTGTTATGGGAGATGACTTCTTTGGTGTATATCAACCGAGGGGCAAATTGCCTAATGTTCTTGAAGCAAGCTATAAACAAATACTTGAGAATGAAGAATTTCAAAATTTCATGAAAATTCTTGGACTAAACCACAAGGAGCATAAGAGCGTCAAACCTTTGCGATATGGTCATTTGATGATATTGCCCGATCAGGTCAGCTGCTTTAAATCTTTGAATTTCACTTTTGTTGTCCCTTCACATAATCTAGGGAATTCCATTAGACACAAGCATTTAATTTTATATGGTATTGTTGATTGTTTGGTTTATAAATGATTAACTTTCATAGATTCAAGATCATGATGGTCACATCAAAGTGCTTCTGAGACGCTTAATTGATTTCTTCTGGCCATCATTGCTAAAAGTTCCATCTTTCATGGTTGAATTTACCACTCCAATTATAAAGGTTTGTTTTCTAGGTTAATCAGAAGCACATAGTATTGATGATAGCATTATATTGGTTTGGTTATGAAGTTTCTTATTTTTTTCAAATTTCCACAGGCTTTTCACTCAAATGGGATGACATTACCATTTTATTCCATGCCAGAGTTTGAACAATGGAAAGAAAGCTTGGGGAACAATGCAAATGGGTGGAAGATAAAATACTATAAGGTTTGTTGACAGTGATATAATCATGAAAGCCCCACTATATTCTGATTATCTCCATATGGTCTCACTGATCTGCTCCCGGTCCTCTAGGATTTGGGAACAAGTTCTGACCAGGAAGGAAGAGAGTACTTCGAAGATCTCGATAATCTCAGAAAGGACTTATTCTGCGACGATCTTCAAAGTTCCATTGCTTCGATGATTGATGGCCTGAAGCCTAATCAGAGAAAGATTCTGTTTTGCTCATTTAAGAAAAAGTTGTTCAAAGAAATCGGAGTTGGCGAGTTTATTGGTTATCTGTCCGAACACTCAGCTTACCACCATGGGGAGCAAAGTCTTGCTAGCGCTATCATCAATATGGCACAGGATTTTGTGGGCAGTAACAACATCAACCTTCTTAAACCAAATGGTCAATTTGGTACTCGTGACATGGTGAGGCATCTGTCTAAACTCAGATATTACACTTGCTCTAGTGGCTATGGACTTGTTTTAGCTTAATATGCTGTATTTTAATGTGCAATGTTATGTAACAGGGTGGCAAAGATCATGGGAGTGCTAGATCCTTATATACTGAACTGAGCCCTATTACTAGGTGTCTCTTCTCTGAGGATGATGATAAGCTTCTTGATTATCAAAATGAGAATGGGAAATCTATTGAACCAAATTGGTATTTTTCTCTCTATATTCCAAAAACATTCCCTTCCCCAGCGTCCCCACCAAGTGGGGACTCGAACTGGGTTATCATATGCTAGTTAGATATGGCTTAATCATTCTGTCTTCTCATGCAGGTACATCCCAGTTATACCTATGGTTCTTGTGAATGGTAGTGAAGGAATTGTCACAGGATTGAATTCCTTTATTCCTAATTACAATCTGATAGAACCCTATACTGATTTAATTAAGATTAAAGCAAAGATGGTGTCTGGATATACCCAAGACACACTTACAAGGGCTAAAACAGCACACAAAACTCACACAAACACTCACAGCAAGCTGGACATTCAAGATAAAACACTAGAACAATAAGAAGAATGGAAATAACATATGTGCCTAACTTTTGAGAGGTTAGACTCTCTCCCACCTTGGCTTCCGAGAGGCCAAGTTCTCTCCCACTTCCCTAACCAATTCCTTACTTTTCTCCTTCCCAAAACCCTCTATAAATACTGATAAAACCATTACATCCCTTACTCCCGCACATACTTTTCTCATTCTTTGTGGGCCCATGTCCAGCAGGCCCATCAATACCCTCCCCAACAAGATTCACCTTGTCCTCAAGGTGAAAATTAACAGTGGAGGCTTGAACTGTGGCTTCTTCAATTTCTTGAATTTTCTTGGCAAAAGCATATTCATTGATTCTGCCAGACATCCATCCAAATGAAGAATAATGATATATCTGCTCCTTGCCCTGTTCAGCACTGTTTATGTTTCTTATCCCTACGATGATGATGTCCTTTGATCTGTCTTTGATTTCTATGTTCCTAGCTAAATGCTTCATATCATGATTCCTTGAATGAAACCACCCATTTGTGAAGGTTTCTTCATTTTCTTTCAGGATCTTTAAGTAACCTTTCATCATAATGTTTACCTGCATCACAGTCTCTCCAATATAGATAGCTCCTTCATCCATGCTCCCAATAAGAGCTCCACTTACAGACATGAGAAATGCCCCTTGGTGATGTAGTATTGCACCCTTAGGACTGGCAGTAGTACTATAAGCATAACCCAGAACTAGTGTTTGCCACTCATTCTCCTTCAATAAGTCTAGATGGATCTTAAGCCCCATTTCAGCTAGGGTAGACAGAAGAGCTATGTGGTTTCCCTCCCTGCTTTCTTGAATCTCCTTCCAAGGTGTTCTTTTGTAGTTAGCATCTTCTTCTTCAGCCATTAGCAAGTTTAGGAGTTGTTGAATCTTGCATATTTGGAAATTCCCAACTTTCTCAGCATGATTGAAGCCCAATTTCAATCCATTGGGTTGCACAACAGAGAGCTTCTGACAGAAAACAGATTTGGGCGAGCCATGTGTTTTATCTTTGGCATTCTTCCCTTCCCAACGTAGCATTACAATCACTTGGGTGATTTCTAATAAGTTAGAAACAAGGGTATTCAAAATTGGGCCCAAAAGTCTGGAGGTTCTATTAAATTTAGTTTGGCCCAAATAAAATATCAGCAAACCCATAAGTATTAATGAATCCAAATTGGGCCCAGTAAAGTAAGTGTTATAAAGCCCATTCATATAATACTTTACCTTTAATTTTGGGCCTCTTCCCCAAACAATGTTTTTAACCCTATCCAAGATCCACTCCCTCTTAACCCTTGCACTCTCAGCTCTTCTTTTTTCTGCCGCCAAGAAAAAACACAGTATGCTGCCCACTCCAGTTTTCTCAGCATCACGACAACCATGCTCCAACCTTGGCCTCTTGGCTATGTCGGCCTCTAAGAAGTATTTCCTTCTAGGAAGTATGTCCTTCTCTGTTTTCAGGTCTGTCTTCTTACCTTCTCGTGGTTCTTCTTCCTTTCCCCCATCTTTCTTTGAGTGCTGCCCAGAAGTTTCTAGTTGAGTCCAACTAGCAGACCATGTGAGCCCCCTCATCTTTTTACTGTTTGCTACTCCAATGACAGCATCACGTGAATCTCTCATGCATTCCTTGGTGATTTGGTTGTCCTCTCTTACTCCCACCATCTCTTCTTTGGGGCCAGCAACGTCCTCCTCTAAGCTTTCAACTTCACCCTCCGTTCTAAGCGTTTCTACCCTTTGTAGTTTAGGTAGAACTTGTCCAGACAACAACATAGCCCGAATCTCTTTTATACACTCGCTCAACTGCTCCATAGTGGGTACATCCTTCTTCAAAACCTCCACCCTTCCTTCCATTGTGCTCATACTCAAAGGATCAACCTGGCTCTGATACCATTTGATAGAACCCTATACTGATTTAATTAAGATTAAAGCAAAGATGGTGTCTGGATATACCCAAGACACACTTACAAGGGCTAAAACANCTGAGGATGATGATAAGCTTCTTGATTATCAAAATGAGAATGGGAAATCTATTGAACCAAATTGGTATTTTTCTCTCTATATTCCAAAAACATTCCCTTCCCCAGCGTCCCCACCAAGTGGGGACTCGAACTGGGTTGGCCCTTTTTTTTATTCCAAAAACATTACATTTTTGGTTTCTAAAAGGAATCCTCTCATATGCTAGTTAGATATGGCTTAATCATTCTTTGTCTTCTCATGCAGGTACATCCCAGTTATACCTATGGTTCTTGTGAATGGTAGTGAAGGAATTGTCACAGGATTGACTTCCTTTATTCCTAATTACAATCCAAGAGAGATTATTGCCAATATTAAGCGCTTGTTGAATGGTGAAGAAGTAGTTCCAATGGATCCATGGTACAAAGGATTTAACGGAAGCATCTATAAAAGTGTTGAAGAAGGTGTCTATGTGGTCAATGGTACGATAGGTGAAGTAGTTGGGCAAACTTTCAGGATTACAGAGCTACCTATCCAAATGTGTACTGAAGATTATATTCAGTTCCTTGTATCAGTCACTGATGGAACACCCAATGCCGAGGATATTCTCATTGAGGTTAGTTGACTGGACAGAAGTAGTATGGATATTAACATGAATAAAATTTTGAGTGTATGAAGTTTGATGCTTTTTGGAAGTTTTTGTGCTTCATTACTTGGACATATCGACAATCAGTGTAGCTGTTTCATTTCTTATATTCAAGTGGATGTGTCCCTTTTGCAGGATTTTTGGCATAATGCTGGTGTTGCATCTATAGATATACTGGTTAGATTGAAAAAGGACAAGATAACGGCTATTAAGCAAGAGGGCATACTAAAGAAGTTTAAACTGACTAGTACTATTAGCAACAACAACATGTATCTCTTTGATGCCAAAGGGTATTTCCAAAAATATGACAATCCAGAACAAAGTATAAAACCTTCAGAACATGGAATTATTTGGGATAGTGTTGGATTTTTTGGTTCTTATGTACTTACTGTTTGTTTTTATGTTCTTTTATGCAATTCTCAAGGAATTCTTTCTACTGAGGATGGAGTATTATGAGAGGAGAAAGGTGAGTTATTATTATGATAATTGGAATTTCTTCATTGTAATGAAGCTTTTAGTGAAGAACATAACAAGAAATTTGTTTGTGTGCATGCAGAAACATAAGTTGGAAATTCTTGAACGACTTTTGTCGGTGTTGGACAACAAAATCAAGTTTATATTGGGGTATGTGAAACAAGAAATTGATTTTAGTAACGGGGAGAAAGCTGATTTATCGATAGAGCTAAAGCAGAAAGGTTTCACTCCCATGCCAAGGAAAGGGAAATCAGCAGAACCACAAGTCACTGGAGCAAATGACAACAATTCAGAGGAGCAGGAAAATGATGACAGTACTAGTGAGCAAGAAAGTGCTGAAGCAACAAGAGTAGGTGACTTTGAATATTTGTTATCAATGCCATTTGCAGCTTTGAGAGTTGAAAATGCTGAGAAACTACAGAAAGAGAAGGAGGAAAAGACTAGGGAGTTTGAGATATTGAAAGCCACATCTCCGACGTCTTTGTGGATGACTGATCTGGATGAGCTTGAAAAGAAGCTTGATGTAGGAGACAATAACAAAAACCCTTCATTTGTCAAGTTGTATTTGAATGAAAGAGTTTGGTGTATCATTTGTTATTATTGTGCATGATTTTCAGGAAATTTATAGCAAGGAGGAGAGAAAGAGGTCAAGTCAAGCTAGTAAAGCCACAATGATTGATCTGGATGAGTTTGAAAAGAAGCTTGATGTAGGAGACAATAACTAAAGCCCTTCATTTGTCAAGTTGTATTTGAATGAAAGATTTCAGTGTATCATTTGTTATTATTGTGCATGATTTTCAGGAACTTGCTAGCAAAGAGGCAGAGGAGGAGAGAAAGAGCTCAAGTCAAGCAAGTAAAAGGACTGGGAAGCCACCACGAAAAACCAACAAAGTTGTTGAACCTGAGACATCAAATTCTTCAGTGGAAGTTGGTAA
>QANZ01052567.1:0-18213 GCA_003254925.1 Chamaecrista fasciculata | reverse complement strand
TATCAAATAAAATGATTGGCCCTAGGGCACAATCTCCAACAGGTGTTTCGGGTGTTGTCTAGGGAGAGAAGATTCATGAGGTTGATCCAACAATGGGCCCAAGATGAGTTGTTTCGGATGGCCCTCAGTAGGTTCAACCAAATTAGGGTTTGTTCCGAAGTTGAGGTGTGCGTCTGTTAATAAGCCTCGAATAAACTGTTGAGTAGATCTTCCCTGAAATCCATCGGTGGTGGTTGGTTGTCCGTGGTTGTGTGTTCCGGTTCCGGCCAACGGAAAGGGATGACAAGCATCGTGATCGGTTGACGACGATTTGGGGAGTTGGGAGATGGTGGTGGTTCCTGTGGTGTGTTTGTGAGGATGGTTGGGGGAGCATTGGTGTTGTGGACCGGTGGTGGTGTCATAGGTTGATTGACGTGAATGTTGTTGAGAGGGTTTGAGTTGCCATTGGCATTCATGTTGTTTGGTTTGTTAATGAATGTGGGTGTTGGAAGATTTAGGGTTTAGAGATGTTGAAGAGGCTTGATGGTGGTGGTTCCTGTGGTGTGTTTGTGAGGATGGTTGGGGGAGCATTGGTGTCATGGGTTGATCGAAGTGAATGTTGTTGAGAGGGTTTGAGTTGCCATTGGCATTCATGTTGTTTGGTTTGTTAATGAATGTGGGTGTTGGAAGTTTTAGGGTTTAGAGATGTTGAAGAGGCTTGAAGGTGAAAAGATTTTTCGAGTGCTTAGTGAGATATGAAGGTTCGCAAGTTAAAGGAAGGTTTGCCGAGGGAAGTGCCAACACAGTGCATGAGTTGTTTGGGGTTGGTGGATGTGGAAGGTCTAAAATGACCTCCAAAAGCGGTAAGTTAGAGTTTAGTGAAGGTTGACAAATTGTGTTGTCATTTCTTGGATGAAGCAAATCGGAGTTATCCAGATTTTCGTGAGGTTGGAATAGTGGAGTTGGGGGTAATGATGTACTTGTAAGGTACGACTTCTTGGGGGAGAAGAGAAGGGCTGCATGATTTGATGGTGGAGACGAGTTTGGGCTTTGTGATGAGGAGGAAATGTACGAGGTGTGATGGTTTTGGGATATATTGTTTGGATCTTCATTGGGAGTTGTAATCACGTGGGGAGAGAGAGTGTGTTGTGTAGAGGACGTAGGTGATGTAGGTAAGATAGTAGGGAGACTTTGGTTGGATTTTGAAGTAGTTTGGTTATAGTAACCATAGGGTTTCGAAGTTTTTGTTTTGTTTAAGTTAGAAGTCTTATTTTTTGAAAAAATTTGATTTTTAGAAGAGGCTCTCAACGGTAGGAAATTTGAATTTGAAAAATTTTTATGGACTGGCGTTGGGAGTAACGGCCCACTGGGTTTTAAACTTAAACCATGATTAATGACAAAGAGATTTTCATAAATGATGTTTAATATAACACCATTAATAGTAATAGTACTTGGAAGTGAAGATTGAAGATCAACTTGAAGACAGATACGAGAGGAAGAAACTAGATTGCCATTCAAATTGTTAGCATCATAGGCAATGGTCTTACCAATGGAGTTACCTACTATTTTTAGAATATCTGCATAAAAATACTCAATATGCAAGTGTGGAATATTAATCCATAAAGTTGAAATTTTTGGTAGAGAGGTAGGAGAGAAATTTGGAATCCAATATCTTACAAGAACAAGACAGTTACCGATGAACCAAGGAGGTGATGTGAGGATCCTCAGACGATCTTCTGGAGATAGGTTATCTGCGAGATAGTAGTTGAGCCCAAGATGTTTGAAGTCGAAGGCCTGTGAAGTTTTCCAGAGAGTTCTGAGCTTTTCGTGAACAGAGTCTTTTGGGAGTTGGAGATTGTGTGTGTATATGATGATTGAATGTTTCCATCTTGATGAGAGCCCTGAGCATATATCATTTTGAAAAGATATCTGGATGGATTGTTCTGTTTTTTGAATCACTGTGGAGGTTTCAAAAATAGGTGGATTAATAGGTGACGCAGGGGATAGACCAAATTGCTTGATGAGGTCTTTACAGAGAGTGTCTTTAAAGGATGGGTTTTTTTTAGGGTGATCAGGATTGGGATTGTTACTGTTAATGTTAGGCTCACAACTGGGTTGGAGGATTGAGGGATTTTTATCTGCAAGATGGTTAGAGGGATTAGAAGTGGCTGTAGGGTGGGTGGCATTTGAGTTTGGGTGAGAAGATTGAGAGCGTTTGGGAGACGTTGTAGAAGCCATTTTGTGTAAGTGTAACATGGGTTGTGAATATAAGTTAATTTAGAGAGAAATGGAGACTGAAAAGTGGGTTGGTTGGTTGGATTTGGATATATCTTGGATCATGGAAGCTGGGTTTATATATAGTATTTTAACATAACGAAAACAATGCTATTATATATTAATAAGAAGCTCTTTCAATAAATCACAACTGAATTAAATATTTGAATTAAGAATTTCTTTTTTGGTTGAATGATTGAAGGGTTTTATTGTTTTTATAGTCCTATATACTCAACTCAAATGAAATTAATTTTCATCTATAAGCGAGAGATGCCCATAATTCATTAGAAAAGAAAATCACTTAACTTGATTTCATATAATTGTAAAGATTGTTATCTTAGTTGTTAAGATTTGGAATCTTGGGTAATCTTTTAAGGCGACTTGTATTTCAGTTAGTTACCATATATTTTGGGGTAGAATTCTTGGTGGCTAAGGAATTAAGTACTTGGGCCTATTGGGCTTACGTTAAGTAATCTTTGGTGATTTAGGGTTTGAGATGCCTATAAATAGACTAGTAGTTAGGTGAGGATGGGTGTGTAATACATATCTTAGGAGAGAGGGGAGACTCTTAAGGATACTCAGTGTGTTCATCTATTCTTCTCTATGTTCCGCATTTTCATATATTTATTTGATCTATGAACAGTTGTTGGGAGATACTCTGAATGCTAACAATTATTATATCACAACTTTTATGTAATATGATAACAAATAACATTCTTAGATACCATCTTATTCTCATATATCATACTAATCTTGTTGGAAACACTTTTGGGGAAGGAGGGGGGGGGGGGNGGGGGGGGCAGAATTTCACTCTTAATAATATTATATCTCACAACACAAACAAAATTAATACTTGAATAGATTGTTAATTAAAAGGATGAGTACCAATTATGTATAAAAACCAGTGTTGTCATAACCGAACCGGACAAAGACTCGGACAAGTGTTCGGTTCACGGTCTGATTGGTTAAACCGGTCGAACCGTTCGGTCGGACCGGATGACGCAATAAATAATTATTTTAAATATATTAAATATAAACCCTCTCAAGTTTCAACTTTCAAGTCCCATACACATAATTTTAAAAATTGCGGAAGTTATGGAGGGACTGAATTGAAAGGAAATTTTATTAATGGGGATTACAATTATAATTTGCACATACACATGGAAGCATACGACTTGCAATGTGATGTCTCACTCATTCATAATTGAGTAGTAGTGGCCGACACTCTTTGCTTAATTATTGCTCTTTTACTTGTTTTTTTTTTTCATGTTCAAAAAAAAAAAACAAGTAAGCCGGTCCTATATACATATATATTAGGGAGAGAGAGAGGGAAAAAAAAATTTCGAACCCTAAGGCCTAAACGCATCTTCCTTCCTTCCTTTCGCCGCCCCGCATCGGCTTCATCATCGGCTTCATCAGGCAGTGTCGCAGAGAAAAAAAAAATTGGCTGAACCGGTTCGCGAGACGGTCCAGCGAGTGGACCGGGTTTTCCGGTTTTTTGCTGGTTATTCCCGGTCCATTCCGGTCCAACCCACACTTCGGTTTTTTGGGTTGAACCAGACCGCCTTGCACTTCGGCTCCCGGTCGGACCGGCCGGTCCGGTCCGGGTTTAACATCACTGATAAAAACATAAAAATTTAGCCAATTGTTATTTCCAATATTCCTTCCAATATTTTTCTCATTTTATTTAAAATATGTCAAAAGATCCCCTTTTTGCATGGTAAATATACATGTACACATGAATATTGACAGACAAAGATTCTATATATATATGTTAGCTTGGCTATGAACTTGGAGGAGTTGAGATGGATCATCTATAATTGAGGAACCATACATTTCTTTGTATTTTGGCAAATTTCAGCATCTCAAAAAAAAAAAAATGCTGAGCTACATTTAAGATTAGAAAATATCGTGACAATTTTACCTTTTAAATTTGTTTAAATACAGAGAAATTCAAAGAAGATAATGACAAAGGATCCGTTTTCAAACTTGGATCATCTGTATTTTTTTATACATTTTAAAAGGAAAAAGAAAGAGATAGTGAGAGAAAGTGTGAGTCTTATATATTTATTATTTTGTATGACACATATTTTCTCTCTTTATCCATTTTTTCTATCTCTATCCATTTTTTCTCTTTTTAAAATGCACAAAAAATACAGAGAATCAAAATACAGAGGATCGAGTTTCGCTTGACTAGATAGGAACATCTTCTCCCACTTGGTTCGGTTTTGGAACAGTAGTAAGAGAAGCCCTAAGAAGATCCCAATACAAAGCAATCTGTGCTCCAGCATAAAAACACAAGGGCACCAAAGTGATACTATACCAAGGGTTCACCTTATAGTTATGATCAAGCTCAAACGAATGTGCAGCACAGAAAGACACCAACATTGTAATAACACAAATGAAGAATGAAGTCAACCCAAAAAGAAGCTTCAATGGCAAACTTCTTTGAAAATCCTTTGGCTGCATGCGTGAGCTATAAATGGCAAGAAATGCAGCCAATGAGGTGACTGAGAGGCAGAAGGAAATTAGGGCAGAAATTGAGAATAGGCTGAATGCAGGCTGCCCTTGTAATATGGGTTTGCCGGAATTGTTGTCGGTGCCTCCCGGGACAGTGTAAGAGGTGCTGTAGGTGACGCCGGCAGTGAGAGCCGCCACTATAGAGTAGGAGCTAGAAGTGTCCTTGAGCCACTTGTTGCCTTGCTTCACTAGGTCTTTGTGGTGTGCTGCAAATATTTCTTCTGGGGTTTTGCCTTCCTTGTTTCTTTGGGAATTTAGGTAAGGAGGCATGTTTTGCTTCACATACTGCAATAAATTATTTAGGGTTTGATTAATCACTAATTTTGTTCTTAACTCAATATATAGAGGGTTAATGAACATGCAATTCTTTTTTTTTTTTGGAAGTTTTGAAAAATGGTGAAATTAATATAAATGAAAAAAGCACTAATTTCAATTCGTCCCAAAACTGTACACCAACAGTTAATTTCGTCCTCAATCTTTTTTTTGCAGTCAATTTCATTCTCAATATTTTACATTTTGGTTCATTTTATTCTTTGACTAACTTGTTTCAATAAATTAAAGATAAATTGCATCATGTTTTTCAAATCTGAGCTGGTATTTGAGTTTCTTTTTCTATCAATTTTTTATTACATATCATTAGACACGTAGATTATGTCATTAATATTTGGTTAAAGTGAGAGTAAATGATAAAATTGACTAAAATGTGAAATATCAGGGATGAAATTGACAGTTTGTATAAAATTTGGGGACAAAATTAGTAATTTTGCCTAGTATAAAGATATACATATGATAATTCTTTTGTCTAGTTCTATCATTTCATGTCCATCTAACATAAAAATAAGGTAATTCGGCTAAATGATATAAGGGGACAATAAATTTTAGGGACAAAAAAGGTATTTTTACCTCAAACCATTTGACTTCCCATTGCATCTGCATGGCAGATCCATGTATTTGCCAAGGCATATATTCAGGAAGCGAGGCAGCCAAGTGCAACGCATTATTCCCATCGTCGTCTACTTCCTCTATGAGACTATGCCAAAGCGAGTTCTCCATTAACAACTTCAATATATGAGGCTGTCTATTTTCCGCAGCCACAAGCACTATGTTCCTGTTATTAAACGACTTGTCGTGTATGGCCACTGGGAAATCCGTTAAGATCTTGTCCACAAGTTCTATTAGACCGTATCGTACGGCTATCATCAGTGCTGACGTGGACCTCTTTAATTTGTCTTTGTCTTGTTCTTCTTGATCTGTATGATGATTTAATTTGTCTTCTTCAGTGATCATGCCTTCTAATTCCATGATTTGAGTGAGATAATGATCATGGAAGAGATAATTTTCAGTTTCGTTGTACTCGTATTCTGAGTTTTGTTTTACAAGTTCTTCCATTATTTGATTACCCCATACGTGTTTCTCTTTAATCCTCCTTATTGACCCTGAAAATATATATTTCATCAAGTGATAAATTAATTAAATAAAAAATGTAGGGTAAATTACAAAAATAATCTCTGTGATTTGATCTATTTGCACGATGGTACCTTATGGTTAAAACAATTTTAATCTGAGGTTTGTGGTTTATTTGCACCATTAGTACATTAAGACTTCTGGCAACAATTAACTACAAGTTAAATAGCATGTGAGGCACTTGATGGTAAGGTGTCAAAATCTCATTTTTCTATAATATTTGTCTTATATTTCATTTTGGTCTTTAATATATTTTTTGTTCTATTTCGATTTCAAATATTTTCCAGAATTTCTCTCTCTCTCTCTCTCTCTCTCTCTCTCTCTCTCTCTCTCTCTCTCTGAGATGAGGAAAAAAGAGAGTGAGGGAGATGATTGAGAGAGAAAGAGATGCTCAGGGATCAAAATGAGAGAAAAAAAAGGTTAGGGACTAAAATGAGATAAAAAAATTAATAAATTAATGAGATGAGATTTTTTTTGAACCGAGGTTTGGATGAAATAGTACCAAGGTACTAAAAAAGAAACTTTTGAGAAATATTAGGGACTAAAATGTAACAAAAAATTATTAAGGGCCAAAATGGAATATAGTGTAAATATTAAGGACCAAAATGAAATTTTTACCTCTCTCAAGTACACCTCCAGTGTTATCTGCCATTAATTTTCTACAGCAATATAATACTCACCCCATCATATGTGTTAACGGTACAAATATAATCTATATATTAGCCCCAATTCTAAATTTTTTTAATTATATTAAGATACCATAATGCAAATAGGCCAAATGACAGTTATCCTTTTTGTAATTTATCCGAAAATGTATAAACCTCGTCTCTGGTATCTCTGTGCTGGAGCATCCTCATAAGTTTGAAACTTGTCAATGTCCAGTTGAACATGGTCAAACTTCAATGGCTCTACATGCGTGGCTTGGGAGAAAAGGTATATATAATAATAATGTCAATAACATAAAGTGAACAACTTGAAATAATAGAGAAATAAAAGTAATTAAGTAATTTCCTTAACGTTGACAAAATTAGGGGTGTTCATTGGGTTGGGCCAACCCGCTAAAACCAACCCAACCCACTAGTTTGGGTTGGTTTGAGTTGGACTGACGGGTTGGTTTAGGTTCAAAAAGTTGAGCCCACTGTGGTTTGAGTTGGGCTGCGAGTTTCAAGATTTTGAGCCCGCTCAACCCAACCCAACCCAACCCGTCGGCCCGCAAAAATATTAAATAAAAAATAAAATTAATTTTTTATTTAGTTAAAATTATATTTTAATATCACAAATAATATTATTTTTACAATTTGGTCAATTAATAATTTTTTATTCTCAATTTAGTCCATAAAAAACAAATTGTAAATGACCAAATTAAAGAAAAAAATTTAAGAGGGACCAAATTTTTTATAGAATAAATATATAAAAAATAAAAAAAAACTAGTATGGGCCAACCCGCCAACCCAATCAAAACCAACCCACCACTGTTTGGTTTGCGGGTTGACTCAATTATTTTCCTTAGCCCAACCCAACCCAACCCGCCAAATAAATTAGTGAACTTGAACCAACCCTCCCTAAACCCAACCCAACCCAGCCCGTGAACACCCCTAGACAAAATTATTAATTTAGAAGATATTAGTAATTAAATAATAAAGGTCAAAGTGCACTTTTAGTCCCATAACTTTTGCTCAGGTCTCAATTTGGTCTCATAACTTTTTTCGTTGCACTTTTAGTCCCATATCTTTGTAAAAAGTTGCAAATTTGGTCCCATATCACTTTTGGTTCCAAATCTTTTGGTCAGGTTGAAGAATTGGTCCATATCTTTGCGAAAAGTTTCACCACCAGTCCCATCTAATAAGAAGATATTAGACCAATTTCATACCTGACCCAACGATATAGGACTAATTCTGCAACATGATCCCAAGATATGGGATCAAAAATGCAACACGGGACCAAATCTACAATTTTAGCAAAAGATATAGGACCAAAAGTGCAATAAAAAAGTTATGGGACCAAATTGAGACTTTAGCAAAAGTTATGGGACCAAAATGCACTTTGGCCAATTATAAATAATAGAGAGACATATAAAGTTACTAGGAGCTTTGCCGGCATGCAAATATATATGTAATATTTGAATTATTAAAGTTTAAGATTATATTATATTTTAAAATAATAAAATTTTAATAAGAGCAATTATATATAAACAATGTATGTGATTTATGAAAGTGGGTTCTTAAGAAATAGGGTGTAAATTATAATTTTTTTATATTTATTTGTAATGTACTTATTTTATACTATAATTTTAAATAACCGACTACCAGAAGGCTCAGACATATAATATAGTATAGATACACATACATTTGTAACGGATTCTTTGTCGCCATGTAAGGGGAGTGCCACTTTTAAAGGCTGTGGGAATAGAGGCGAGTTCTTGTAGATGTGTAACCCCTTCATCATTCGAAAAGCTAGCCAACTTTTGGTCTTTGTACAAATGAATAATTAGAAGTGACAAATCTGACATAAAAAAATAAAAGAAATTTAAATTATTATTTGTTGGATTAATCATTTCCTAAAAGTCCTATAGTTGTGTTAGTGAAGATATAATTAGATTATTGAATAAAAAATGATATAGCCAAAAAGAACAAAGCAAAAATCAAAAGAGGAACAGAGCAACAGAGAAACATTAGATGCAAAGGAAAGAACATATATCCTAGCTAGTGAGAAGAAATAAAAAGGGAATTACATACATAAAATCAAAGACTAGCTAGTGAGGAATCCTCTTCTTTTTTCTTCTTGAAGTTTTGAATAACCCTACCATTTTTTTTTATCTCTAAAATATATATAGGCTCAACCTTTGATAATCCACCTACTAATATTTTTTTACATGAGATAATTATGTATTGCATAAATACTATCAATACAAGGCTCAACCTTTGACAATCCACCTACCCTACCTTAGCGTATGTATGTATTGACATGAATACTATCAATACATACGCTACATTAATCTTAAAATAATATATATAGAGAGAAATTAGAAAACTAATTATTTGATCTCTGAATTTATGTTAAATCAACAAATTATTAATTTTTAAATAATTGAAATATATAATTTAGTCTTTACAATATTTTAATTATTAAACATTTGAACTTTAATAACAATTTGAACTCTGAATTTGAACTAATTTGATACTTTTTAGTCTTTGAATTTAATTTACACTAAATTAATACTGTTTGATTCTTAAATTTGAACTAGTTTTATACTTTTGGGACCCTAAATTTGTACTAAATTTATATATTTGGTCACTGAATTTGACCCAATGATCAAATCGTTGATAATTACAATAATTTAAGGATTGAGTAGTATATTTCAATTATTCAAAGATTAATTAATTCACTTAATATGAATTAAGGGACCAAATAAAAGGTTTTCTCACATATATCTTATCAATTACACACAACAACAATACTCCTAGCCTAGAAATAAACTTTTTGAAACTTGAAATTTAACTAAGAAAAAACTAATTATTTAATTTTTGAATTTACTCCGAGTCAACTAATTAATGTTTTAATAATCAAAATATACTACTCAATTCTCGAATTATTATAATTGTCAACGATTTGGTCTTTAAGTCAAATTTAATAATCAAAAAGTAGAAAATTTAGTTCAAATTCAGAGACCAAATAGTTGATAATTAAAAATTTTCAAAAATCAAATTGCGTATTTTGATTATTTAAAGACCGATTAGTTAACTCGAGGGTAAATTCCAAAGAATAATAACTTTTCTCTTTGACTAATGAAACTTAATAATTACTTACCAAAGTATTGTCTCCGAATAGTAAAATGAAGAATAGTATCCCCACCATTCTTCCTCCAAACACTATTACCCATACTCCCAATCCTCACACAAACCCAATGAAGATACAAAAACGTCTCCTTATGCCCATTCAACGCCGCCAAGAACACCGCCGTCTCCCCCTCCTTGTTTTTCGCACAAACCAACGCCTCTCCGCCCAACGCCACCACTCGCTCGCATATCCGCCGCGACCCACGCGCCGCCGCACAATGCAACGGCGTGTCGTCCCGGCCGTTCCGGGCCCACAGCGTCTCCTTCACGCTCTCCACGCTCGTCTTATCAATCTCCTCCGTCAGCCTCATCACCACGTCCTCCGGCGCGCCCTGCGTGATCGCCACGTGTAACGCCGTGTCCTCGGATTTCGTGATTTTCGTGTTGTGCTTTTCCGGGAAATTCTTGTACAATTCCACTACTTTCGTCCATTTCTTTCTTAGCACTGCACCGTACAATTCCTTGCGGAATTTTCCTGTCTTGTCTTCCACTTCCATTGTGTAATAGTCTATGCAAAGATTAATAATTAAAATCTACAATAATATTGATTTTAGAGCTCAAACTTAAATTCCTCAATTTGAGATCCAGTGGATATATATAGAAAGTTCTTATATATATGTGTCATTTTAGATACTATTATAGAAAGTTCGTTTCTCATACTACACATATTCCATGACTTCGACCAGTTAATAATATGGTTTGGAAGGATGGCATATTGGTTTTTACTTTTTGGCCAAGAAAGTTAAAAGTACGTGATGATTAATCTTCTTGTGCCTTCTCCTACAATGGTTGTTGTGTCTGAGTACGTGGAGTGCTATTATATTGTGCTAGCTAGTGTGTGTATAATTGGCCAAAAGTGAAAACACATTTAATTTTTCATTTCAAAATTTTACATTAATTTTTAATTTTGTCCCTAATGTTTATTTATCGTCAATTTTGTCGTCAAAGTTTTATATTTTGATTGATTTTACCTTTTGCTCTAACTTCATTGTCCAAATATAAAGAATAGATTCAATATAATGCAACTAATGACATGTAATTTAAAATTAGTAGAAAAAAATTGAGTAGCTTGTTTAATAAAGTTGGTCATATATATCTTATATTAAGTTTGAATGCAACAAAATTAGAGTTGCATGCAAGTTACTCTTGATAAGTTTTATCTCTATCCACTTGAGGTTGTCAACAAACTTGGTTAAATAATACTCTGAAAGTTGATATTGATATTTTGGCCAAAACATACTTTCAGAATACTGTTTAATCTCATTTGTCAATAATTTCAATTGGACAAAAAAAAAAAAAATCTGTGTTTTTCTTACCATTTAATATATATANAAAAAATTGTTATAAATGTATATACTATATACATAAGTCCAATTATATATATTTTCATAATAAAAGAATCATAAGTACAATAAAAAATTTAAGTTGTTATATTTGGTGAATCAAAGTTAACTTGTATCTAGGAAAAAAATTGTTATAAATGTATATACTATATACATAAGTCCAATTATATATATTTTCATAATAAAAGAATCATAAGTACAATAAAAAATTTAAGTTGTTATATTTGGTGAATCAAAGTTAACTTGTATCTAGGAAAAAAATTGTTATAAATGTATATACTATATACATAAGTCCAATTATATATATTTTCATAATAAAAGAATCATAAGTACAATTAAAAAGTTAAGTTGTTATGTTGAATCAAAGTTACTACATATTTTTTTCATCAAATATAAAACTTTATTGAGTATATTATTTATGATTATAGAGCTATTGTGATACGAGCTATATGGTATATGGTCCAAGAGACTACCATATATATTATGAGAGGGTAGTAAACTAGTAATGCTTTTCAATGATTTGAAGCAACCAATTATGAAAGGTGGTGGATTAATTACTTTGTCTCCTTCTTAAGAGGTATTGGAGGGAATTTCAATTGAGTCCCTGTTAGGTCTTAGCTATCCTACTCAGAAATATGTCTCTCAACAATTAAAAGTTAAAGCGTTTCAAAATTCAGTACATGTATTATAATTTATAAGCAAAAGTTCTGTTGGTATTCCCTCAACATTTTTTTTTAATTATAATCCCAATATTTCACATTTGAGTCAATTATACCCCAACTCTTAACTAATTACATAATAATTCAAAATATTTGTCATCTTTAACAAACAGGTCCTTAGAAGCCGTTAATTAGCAACCTTCATTCTCTAACTCTAAAACATCACCACCACACTCCATCGTCGTCGTCCACTCAATTTTCATTTTCGTCAACATGGTCCTTCTCCTCGTCTTCCTCAACTTCTTGGTCTCCCCTAAATTACATCGTTCTCATCCATTTTCTTTCCCTTATACAACTATCTCCCTCACCCATCTTCTCTTTTTTGCCTCTCTCCAAAGGGGGTTTGAAGTTACTTTACTTCTCAATTTCGACAACCATGACGGCACCGCCACCAGAGATTGTGTGTTGACCCCGGGAGGCAAAGCTATTGGTATTTCTGCTCGATTTCTCTGTATTTGAGGCTCACCGGCGAGTTTGTGTGTGGTTTCCGGAACTTTGAAGAACATAGGGGAGAAATTTATCGGGTCTCTCATTTGTAAGGACCAGTTCGTTAAAGATGATAAACATTATGGATTGTTTTGTAATTAGTTAGGGACTCGTGTGAAAGAAAAATATTGAGAGAATGAAGGATTTCTAAATAATGAAAACTTGAGAACCTTAAAACAAAAACAAATGTCGGGTTGGGGTATAATTGACTCAAATGTGAAACGTTGGAGGTATAATTGACAAAAAACAACGTTTGAGGTATAATTGAAAATAACCCCATATGTTAGGGGTACCAAGAGTACTTTTACCTAATTTATATATACTATAATATTACTTGTTTTTATAACTTACGATTCAAGTTTGATTAAATATGATTTATTATCTTGCTTTGATCATGTAAGCTAAGTTTATTTTGAGAGATGGCAAGCACAGGATTTTTTTTTGGGCAAATACTTGCAATTATGTTAGAGTAGCAAGATTAGTACATAGTCTGGCCAAGCACGTAGAAAATTTGTTCTCATGTTAATGGAAACTAAGTGGAGACAAAAACGAGTTAGCTTAATATATATATATATATATATATATATATATATGATGGGGCAAATAATGGAGCCAGTTGAGTTGACGAGATCATTGTCAAAAATGCCCACCTGACATTCTCCAAGATTAGTGAGCATCATTTGTTTGTTATCATGTGCTAATGCTATTTAACATTGTTAGCATTTGAACTTGAAATGATAGAGATATGAACAATTTTATTTGTTTGATCGTGAAACAAGTTATTCACTTTTAAGTTTTAATTTGACTTCATTTATTGATAGTCCTAAACTATTTGTCAAAAGATGCTGGTAGCTTTGTATTTGTCGCATTTCAACATAAAATGAGAGAGATATAACTTATACATTTTGTATTTTTTGGTCCAATTTAAAATATCATGAAAACATATAAGATATATTTGAAACAAATAAAAGATAAAAGATTAGATCGAAATTTACCCATACATAAGAGATACTTTGGCATATATTTTAATTATTTGATCAAAGAATGAACCTAATTTTTTTTTTTTTGTGAGAAGAACGAACTTAATTTGAAGCAAAACACATGTCTTTCACATGAATTTTATTTTATATGGCAGTCTTAACTTTCACAGGGTAGATAGGCAGCTAGGAAATTAAAGCATTATAATTCAGATGATATCGTCATAGGAGATATATCAGCGTACGCCTATCAGCATCAATAGGAAATTAAAGCAGCTTATAAAATTATTTGCATCAAATGACAAGAATTGAAATTGGTCCCATTTAATTTGAGTAAACTACTAAATTGGTCCCTGAATTATTGACTCGCTGCCAGATTGGTCCCCGAATTTAGGAAATTGACAAATAGGTCTCCGAATTTTTCTAACGAGTCAAATAGGTCCCCAAATTTTTCTAACATTTGTCAAATAGGTCCTTCTGTGCATGTTATTCGGGGACCTATTTGACTAACGTTAGAAAAATTCGAGGACCTATTTGACTCGTTAGAAAAATTCGGGGACCTATTTGTCAATTTTCTAAATTCAGGGACCAATCTGTCAGCGAGCCAATAATCCAGGGACCAATTTGGTAGTTTACTCCATTTAATTTTATACTATATGCTACTTACACAAAAGTATTGGAACATCTGAAATTATTGTTCCTTCAACTACTGTTTTATTTATCTATTAATAAGTTCATTTTTTTAATTGAAGGGTTTCAGATCCCCAACACCCGACTCAAGAATCGAAACCTGAATCATAACTATAAATCCAGGAAAGCATAAAACATATTGCGGAACTTACTAACCTGGACGTCATCGCTAATATTCTAGATCTTGCTAGTGGCTCTGCTCCACCAAGACTGATCTCCAAAAGTTGATCTCCTCGTCACGAACTTTACCAAACGATGAGACTCTACCTACTAGAGGTAGAGCCATGTTTCCACGACTGATCGCGGAAGAACAACTCTAAGAGAGAGTAGAAAATATAACTATGTGGGTTCTCTCAATATGAGAGCCCCCAATCCAACTCATGGACTAGAGCAACTTGAATGATGGGGAATCACTCCTATTTATAGGAGAATGGGAAAGCTCCCAACTACTAACTATACGATGTGGGACTTAATTAAAATAGCCAACATTCCAATGAGTTAATCCATAACTCAATTGGACTCCCACATGGGCGGATATTTAGCCCACAAAATCCAACATACTCCCACTCACACATGGTGGGAGGTCCATGACATTCCTTATCACAAAAGGAATTCTCTATCTCATGACATTTCTTATCACAAAAGAAATTCTCTATCTCTCAATCTTTTGTCGTTTTCTTTCATAATCCGTGTCAGTCGTGACCGCTTGGCACGATATGTGGGAGCCTTATTCTAGAAGCCTTTTAGGCCCAACAATAAGTGATGCTACAACCCAAAAGGTGTGATGATGTGACCACTTTTCTCATTTAAAAAATAAAGGTGTCATGGTTCCCTAGACATGTCCATATACACATTTAGTCCAATCCCTCTAAGTCTACGACAAGACTAGGACTTTAACCACACTCAATTGTGATAGGTATCCACATCCATGAGATCGTGCAAAAGGATCACATAATGGGTCGACCTCAGGATACTACCACACATGTATATGTCAACAAAGTCTTCCTTTCGCCCTCTTATCAATTCAATCAAAGATAGCTGCTTTCCTGATAGACTTCTATCGTGTCGTATTTTGCCATAGTCTCTTAGAAAGACATCAAAGTAGCATGCAGTAGCTTCTTTCTTCATGACAGAGTCAAAGTACATAAGGGTACCTTCTTGTAAGGACTGGCGCATCCTTTCAGGGACTCACACAACATTGAAGTAAGGATTGATTCACACGCTTCCCTCTATTGGGGAATTCATGGGGCGCCTAAACGCAGCGGAAGCAAAAAAAAAAACAAAAACTGGAACATAAAACGCGCAAGGGCCTAGAATTCCCAAACGGATCCGCTAGCTGAATTTAAAACTTTTAGATAGTGGTATATCTCACGAGTTTCAATCGGTTTAATTGAACGGGGCGTATCCTAGAAGTCCACGTGACGCGTCCTTCCTCCGCCAGTAATCCACATGAACAGTTTTGGAGATGCCTAGGTGCTAGCCTCCTTCACTTCTCCAAGTGAATCCGGAACCTTTATCTACGGTGTTCTTTAATTCAAGAACTCTTCTTGAATTCTCCAAGAACTATATGGCGCCTTGATCAAGAATCCAATTCTTGATCCCACACAACCTTGTCACACAAAACTAAACTCTTTAGAATTGTGCGCCACTTTCTCTCTCTAGAAAAGTAGGGCTGCGTTTTTCTCTCTCTCCTCACCTAGAACAAAAATCAAATTTTCTCTTGAGAAGAATTAGGCTAAAGTCGATTTCTAAGTGTGCATGAGGCTCTCACCCTTTTGTGATCTCTCTCTCAAAGTCAACTTATGGCTTCCTTTTATAGGGTTTGGGGACTTTTGATAATTATAATTTAGGGAATCCCTAAGATATATAATTATCAAATCATAAGATTATGATATCTCAATATCACAATTATATGACTTGAATTGTAATTTAAAATATTACCATAATATTTAAATTGGATTCAAAATGCAATCTTGGAGAATCAAATTGGAAGATCAAATCTTCCAAGATCTTCCCAAGCCATGCGCCTCTCCCCTTATCTTTTTTTGTTGGAATTTAATAAATTAAAATAACTAACCTAACTCTGAGGAAGTTATAACTAATTTGTTATTTTCCAACAATTTTGATTTAAAGAATTACCTTAATATCTTTAAGTCAATCTTTTTGAATCTTGAATTCTAGTTTATTGAATTAAAATATTACATTAATATTTTAAATCCAATTGGACCTAGAATTCGACTTCCCCTATAATTGTTGAATTAAAATTTTACCTTAATATTTTTAATTCAATCATTTGAAATCTAGATCAAATCTTTTAAATTTCAAATTTCAAGCCATGATTTTAATTAATAAAACATTTTTATTAATTAAATCCCTTTATATGTATGAGGCGCCAATCTCCTCCCATTTATCCCAATATTAGTGAATTTAATAAATTAATAATTTCCTAACTCTTAGGAACATTATCCAATTTATATTTCCCTAATATTATAAATAGGAATGTAATTGTAAATAGACTAATCCAATTATCTATTTAACAATTATCATATATATATATATATATTTAAATTTGTCTCACAAATCTAAATATTATATCTGTAGATATTTATTTAAGACAAGACTTCATGTCCCAACACAATCAATTATGTCTTAAACGGTGTCACAAATGTGACCCACGAATTAGTCCTAATTCGTGTCCCAGCTTGGCATCTGGTTCCTGCTCGTGTGTGACCCAGCAGGCCCCACGTGAAGTTGGCAGTAAGTCATCTCCATGACTCACAAGTCGAGAGCGGACTCTAGCAAGCCATCACGACTACCCAAAACACGTGAGTTATCGTCTAACCCCAAAACGACTTAACCTTAGTACCACCTTGTCTAGATCCCTTTTTGTCCTACGATATTTTGGTATGGATTAGGCATGGGAAAGTCATCCAAAATCCAAACCTCAACTTTCTCGATTCCCTGAGTAAGTCCCAATTACCAGTGTGGCCACACATTCCTTGGACAGACTCATCGAGGGGCCCAGTTAAATATCTCCCATCTTCATGATGGACAAAATTCCATCTAGGTCAACCACATTCCTCAGCACGGCAATCAACCAAACCCGTACTCAGCCCTTATGGCTACCCTGTTACGAGTAACGTTAGACTAAGCCAAAGTTTGACAACTGCAATGCCGGAATAGTCAAGACCTCAGGTCTAAGGCCATCATGACAAGCGTACAGAAGAGACCAACTAATGACTGAAACCCATGCAGAACTCTCCGACTCGGTCCAGCAATTTGTAACTCCTTACTTAACTGCACCATGACTCTCGTCCCAGCATCTAGTGCATGCATCTCTATGCACCGAGGTCAGGCTGGTTTTAGTTCATTTCTAGTTCCCACTTGAATGAGCGACCAGGGACAGTTTAGATCAATTATCTCATAATTAATCATGGACTGTTATCATAGTAAACATGCTAATAATATGATAACCATTAATTTATCTCTATAAATTAATTGATATGTTCCAAACACATCTATAGGATGATTGGCCCTAGGGCACAATCTCCATCACCCTTTGCGGTGCTTAAAGCACATGCGGTAGAAACACATGTTGTGGTGTTCTCGAGCGTATGTCGATTTCGATCATTCATCTTTACACCAAACAGACCCTAGTCCAGATTCACATAGAATCTGACTTGAGATTGCTACCACGCTTCGCTCGCTTCTCACAATGCCAAGAGGAGCACTCACGTCTGGCTACAGGCATTATGTTGGGAAATCACAGAGGGAGCGCAGCGGAAGAAAATTTAAAATTTTGGACTAAAACGCAAATAAAACTAAAAGCTAACTCTGTGATTCCTTCCAGGATCCACTAAATATGTTTATACCAGATAAGAAAAGATGTTTACCTAGTTTTGATCGGTGACTTATCGTATTCGCG
>QANZ01052559.1:135139-163406 GCA_003254925.1 Chamaecrista fasciculata | reverse complement strand
TAATTGATCCTACTGATGATGCGGGTCATGGTTAGATTTTTTTTTCACCCTCTTCTATCTCTATAAGCAATGTGTAGAGGATAGTTATTAGTTACTGATATTAGTTGTTCAGTTAGCTGGTTATTAAATCAGTTAGCTCATTTCCCTGTATTACTGTTTTAGTCCTTATTCTTTCCATGTATCAGCAAGTATAAAATACACTGTATTACTTCATTCCAATTCAATACATGAGATAAATCAATTTACAATCTGAGATTGTTCATGGTATCAGAGCCTTCGGGCGATTATTTTCGGGTTTACACTCGACGAACAAGAATGGCGTCTCTCGATCAAGAAACGACGTCGACGGCGGCGGCGCACGGTGTCGCAGGCATGGAAGCGTTTGTTCGGAGCTTGATGAAGACCGACGAACCTTCTTGGGCATTGCATAGCTCGGACCAGCCAGGGCTTGTGATGGTTTCTTCTCACCTAACGAGTTCGAACTTCCTCACCTGGAGCAAGGCGATGCGGATTGCGTTAGGTGCGAAGGACAAGTTAGGGTTCATCAATGGGAAATTACAGCCTCCAACTGATGAAGAGCTTCTTGCGAAGTGGACAAAGGCAGATCAGATGATTTTTTCTTGGATCTTGAATGCGATTGGTAAGCCACTTTCTAATCAATTCTTGTATTTTCCAACTTCATTTGCTCTGTGGCAAGAATTAGAAGGGAGATTTGGGGTGAGTAGTGGTCCACAGATTTATAAGTTGCAGAGGATGACAACTACTCTTGAACAAGGAGATGATACAGTCACTGAGTATTATGGGAAGTTACATCAGTTTTGGGATGAGATGGATCAGTTAGAACCTGTTTTGTTGTGTGATTGTCCTAATCACAAGAAAACTTTAGAAAGAGAGTCTAGAAGGAAAGTGAATCAGTTTCTTATGGGGCTGAATGAAAGATATGAAAGTTTGCGTAGTCAGATATTGAATCTTGATCCACTACCTAGTGTGATTAAGGCTTATTCAATGGTTGTTAGAAATGAACAAGAGAAGGATGCTAAAATGGCGTTTACTTCTAATGTTGAAGTAGGAGCCATGGTGTCAAAATTTCAGAAGGGAACTGCAGATTGGAAGAATGCTAAAAAGAAAGAACAGAGGAAGATTATTTGTGAGCATTGTAGTGTTCCTGGTCATAGTAAAGATAATTGTTTCAAACTGGTTGGTTTTCCTGAATGGTATAATGAGTTGAAGAAGAATGCTCCTCCTAACAAGCAAGGAAGTAGTGTGGTTGCTGCAGTCAGTAGCAGTACAGAAAATGTAGTGAAGAATGATAAAGTCCCTGATTTTTCAGCCTTGTTTACACAGTTTATGCATCAGGAATTTGCGAAGATGAATAAAGGAAAGAGTGTTGCGGATGAGTATGCTAGCTTTGTTAATTCAACAGAGTTTGCAGGTATTTCTTCCAACTATAGGTTTATTTCTTCTGGTTCTTGGATAATAGATACAGGAGCATCTTGTCATATGTGTTTTGAGAAACATTTGCTTCATGATATTAGAGTTTTGTCTCAGCCTAGACTTATCCATTTGCCTAATGGTTGTTCTATGAAGATTACTACAGTAGGCAGAGCTATTATTAATTCTGACTTGATATTGGAAGATGTCCTTTATGTACCTTCATTTCAGTACAATTTGATGTCTGTTAGGAGGGTTTTAAATGGAGATTTAAGGGCTGTTTTTGATCAGGATGCTTGTTTCATACAGGACCAGAAGATTAGAAAGGTGTTGGCTAAAGGAGAGGCTTTGGGAAATCTGTATGTTTTGAAACAAAAGATATCTAGTGGTGATGTTTGTAATATAGTTGCCTCTAGGATTTCTATTTCGGATTTATGGCATAAACGAATGGGACATGCTTCTTTGAATGTTTTAAAGCATGCTTCCTTACCTATAATAGATACACATGATGCTTGTATAGTTTGTCATAAATCAAAACAACAAAGATTGCCATTTCCCAATAGTTCTAGTATTGCTTCTGAAAGTTTTGAATTGATTCATATGGACGTGTGGGGACCTTATAATAGGACAAGTATTTCGAATGCTAGGCTGTTTTTGACTGTGGTAGATGATTTTAGTAAAGCTACATGGACTTTTATGTTAAAAGACAAGACACAAGTGTTATCTTTTGTGATTGATTTTGTTCATATGGTTGAGAATCAATTTGGTAAGAAAGTGAAAATTATAAGGACTGACAATGGTACAGAGTTTGTAAATGAGAAGTTCTTCAGGTTTTTGGCTGAGAAAGGTATTTTACATCATCGTTCTTGTGTCTACACACCACAACAGAATGGTGTCGTAGAACGCAAGCATAGACATCTACTTCAAGTAGCAAGAGGGCTTATGTTTCAATCTTCGTTACCTTCAAAATTCTGGGCAGAAAGTGTTCTTGCTGCCACTTTTATTATAAATAGATTGCCATCTCCTTTATTGAAGTGGAAATCACCCTATGAGTTGTTATTTGATAAGTCTCCGGATTATTCTAGGTTGAAGGTATTTGGTTGTTTGGCTTTTGCTTCAAATACAGTTCCTTTGAAGGATAAGTTTGGGCCAAGAGCTTTTAGATGTGTGTTTTTAGGTTATGTGGCTGGGCAAAAAGCTTATAAATTGTTTGATTTGGAGAATCAAAAAATTTTGGTTTCAAGAGATGTTATCTTTTATGAAGGTTTTTTCCCGTTTGCTGCTGCTCCTTTAGATGAACATAATACTGATCCTATACCTATAAATATTCCTGAATTTCCTATTACACCAAAGTTTAATCACTTGATTATACCCACAGAAAACACAGATCATACATTACCTTTTCCTACAGAAAGTGGAACTCCTACAGAAATTCCCCATACAGAACCAGCCATTGAACCAGAAAATACTCATACAGAATCTGCCACCTTAGAAGAAAATACCCAAACACTTCCTATACTACCCACCAGAATTTCCACAAGACAAACTAAACCACCAGCATGGATGAGTGATTATGTATGTAGTAGTGTTACTGATTCACATAATTCTTATAATTTGGAATCTGTGCAGTTTTGCCCTGAATATACTGCTTTCATGACAAATGTCACTCAATTGAAGGAGCCATATTCATATAAAGAAGCAGCTAAACACTCAGAATGGTGTGAAGCAATGGAGAAAGAGTTAATGGCACTTGAGAAGAATGAAACATGGGAGGTCACTGATTTGCCGCCAGGAAAACAGTCTATTGGCTCAAAATGGGTCTACAAAATTAAGCTAAATCCATATGGGACAGTAGAGAGATACAAGGCAAGACTTGTTGCAAAGGGGTACAACCAAGTAGAAGGAGTTGACTATTTTGATAGCTACTCACCAGTTGCAAAACAAGTTACTGTGAGGACTGTTTTAGCATTAAGTACTATGAAGACTTGGCCCTTGCATCAACTCGATATCAATAATGCATTTCTTCATGGGTATCTACATGAAGAAGTATACCTGAAGCCACCACAGGGTTATGATAAAGCCAAACCGGGACAAGTGTGTAAGTTGAGGAAGTCTCTTTATGGTTTGAAGCAGGCTTCAAGAGAATGGAATTCCGAATTCACCTCCAAATTGATTGGTTTTGGTTTTAGACAGTCGGAGCATGATCACTGTTTATTTACTTTCAAAATGGATGGTGTTTTTCTTATACTTTTAGTATATGTCGATGATGTGTTGATCACAGGGAATAATGAGTCCTACATTCTTAAAGTAAAGGAATTTCTTCATTCAACCTTTACTATTAAGGATTTAGGACATGCTAAGTACTTTCTAGGGGTTGAGATTGCTAGATCTCCTAAAGGTACTTTTATTTCACAAAGAAAGTATATTTCAGATATTGTAAAATCTACTGGTTTGCAGAATGCAAAAACAGTAGCTATTCCTATGCCACGTGGTCATCATTTTTCAGAAAATTCTCCTCTTTATAGTGAACCAGAGTCATATAGAAGATTAGTGGGCAGATTACTATATTTGAATATGACACGGCCAGACATTACTTACTCTGTACAGCGTTTGAGTCAACATGTTGTTGCTCCTACTGAAGATCATTGGAGTGCAGCAATGCATGTGGTCAGATATTTGAAAGGAACACAAGCTATGGGTTTGTTTTACATAACAGATTCAGATTTTTCACTAGTTTCCTTCAGTGATTCAGATTGGGCATCATGCCCTACTACTAGGAAGTCAACTACAGGTTTTTGTATTCTTTTGGGAAGTTCTTTGATTTCCTGGAAATCAAAGAAGCAAACTACTGTGTCAAGGTCATCTTGTGAAGCCGAATATAGAAGCATGGCTTCTTCAGTCTGTGAGTTAATATGGCTGTCCTATTTGCTTAAGGATATGGGTGTTTCTTTTCCCACTCCAATTCCTTTTAATTGTGACAACAAAGCGGCTATCCACATCACCTCTAATCCAGTCTTCCATGAGCGAACTAAACACATTGATATAGACTGTCATGTGGTTAGGCAGCAGTATAAATCAGATTTTATCAGACCACAATTCATTTCCTCCCAGCTGCAACTAGCAGATATTTTCACAAAGGCACTATCTGAGCCTCAGTTTTCATTCATTTTGGGCAAGTTGGGAGTTTGTGCAAACATGTCCAACTTGAGGGGGGATGTAGAGGATAGTTATTAGTTACTGATATTAGTTGTTCAGTTAGCTGGTTATTAAATCAGTTAGCTCATTTCCCTGTATTACAGTTTTAGTCCTTATTCTTTCCATGTATTACTGTTTTAGTCCTTATTCTTTCCATGTATCAACAAGTATAAAATACACTGTATTACTTCATTCCAATTCAATACATGAGATAAATCAATTTACAATCTGAGATTGTTCACAACTCTACCGGACGTGAGCATCAAAAGATGGACACGAAAGTGATTATAAGCAAGGAATTCAAGATTGCTATATGCTACCTTCTGGAGTTTTTTTTAATACTATTTAATAATATTGACTAATATATGAGAAGGATAGTGATTCACGTTTCCGAATGATTCTGGTTTTCATATAAGAAAAAGGTTTATATAAAGTTAATTATACGATTTATTAAATTAATTTTAAATGTTTGGTTTTTAGAAGTAACTCAGGTTGTATATATATAATATTATTGATAAATTATATAAGACTCTTTCCCTTATGAATACACAAAAATTGACTGAAACAAAGGTAGATGATGAATGATGATAGATAATAATAGAGTTGACCGTCGGGTTAATTGGACCCGACCCACACGTTGCTTATACCAACTACAAAATCAAATTACAAGTACGGGTTAATGATATTAAATCGAGAGGCCCCTCACATTCATTATTTTCGACTATATATAAAAGCCAGAGACTCCTTCTCCTCAACCATACAAACATATCATTCTGTCTCCCTTTAGTTTTAATTTCAAGCTTTTCCTTTAATTCCTTCTAACATATAAATCATTCTTGAGCAAAATATACTATAATGAGGATGGTCACACATCATAAGCACTTATTCTCCCTCGTGTCTCTTTTATATGTCCTACTTCTCTGGGGTAAATTTCATCACTTATGTACTCTGATCTGATCTGTTGTGTATTTCATTTCATTCATTATATATGAATCATGCATATGTGTGCATCATCGCTTTCTTCGCTTACGTACTAATTAGTTTCAAACTTTGAATTAATTACGATATATATATATATAGGACAATATTTGGGATTGGAAGCTGAAGCTCGTAATCTGCAGAATCCTACAAAACTATTTGTTTTTGGGGATTCTTATGTAGACACGGGAAACACCTGGAAAAATATATCAAAATCATGGAAAGTACCATATGGAATAACCTTTCCTGGAAAACCCACCGGCCGATTCTCCGACGGCACACTCTTCACTGACTATTTTGGTATCAATCTCATCTCTCTATTATATTGCCCTCCTTTTTTTGAACAAATTAAACTATTGCCCTCCTTCAACATGCCTGCCTTTTAATTTCTTGTTGTTTTTTTCCTTCTCATTTGAAGTTTCATTAATATTTATTGTTCAGCTCAGTTTTTTTTTTCTCATTTGAAGTTTCATTAATATTTATTGTTCAGCTCAGTTTAATACGTCTCTCTATATAATTTAAAGTTTTCTAATTCTGTGTTCATAAACATGCAAGATTTTGATTTAATTAGTTATACTTTTATGGTAAGTGACTTGGACTATTAGTCTGAATTATACATATAATATATGAGGAGATGGTAGAAAATTTTAATGATATATACTACTAAATTGGTAATTTTTGTATATACTCATAAAGATTTTAAAATTATATAGAATAAATTAAACTAAAGTTGAATGAATTTATGCTTCTTTTTAATTTCTTGGTGTGTGGTTATTATGCTATTGTTTGTTGTTGACGTAATTTAGCTATATATAATTTATACTATCTATACTATATTATATATATTATATGGTTAAATCTCTTGATGATCGGTTAAAAATAGTGAATTAAAAAATTTTAAAAATAAAATTATCACTCTCTCCCCCCATTCACTCTCCTCACTTTTTTAAAAAAATAAATGAATTAAAAAAATGCAAAAAACAATTAAAAATTAAAAAATATCACCACTCTCTCTCCCTACTCACTCTCCCTATATGGGGTAATTTCAAATTGGTCTTAAATATTTTATTTATTTTAGATGAGTCTTACATATTTTTATAATTTCTCAAATTGGTCTCAAACTTATTCTTTTATCAATATAAAAATCAATTCAAACGCCAAACCCTAGTTTATTTATATGCTTTTAATTTTTTAGTGTCTTTTTCATATATATATATATATAGTATATATGTATATATAAATATATGTTATTAATATCTTTACTAGTCATAAAAATAAATCAAAATCTTTTTTGTATGTTCTTAAAATTTAACGATTCATGGAAATAAAAAGTTGACGCAAGAATATATATATATATATATTAAATAGTTTATCAAATTAACACTTTTCTTTATCGTTTAAAACTCAATTTTCTATATCTATCCTTGCGTCACTAGAAGAGTGCCGAATATATTATGTTGTCACCTTTTTCGTTTTATATAAAAAAAAGAAAAAAAAAGTCATTCAAGTACGTCCTCCAATCTTTATTATATTCTCTCTCTTCCTCGGATCATCAAATTAAACTGGTAAGTCATTCATTATTTTCTGTCTGACTTTCTTTTACCTAAGCACCTAACCATATATGTATGGTTTTTCAAAAAGAATAAATTGTACTTAATTATTCCCAAACATGATCTGGAAAGTAATATGAATACTTTATACTTAGTTGGTAGTATATATTTAGAAGCATCAAGCCACCATGAATTTAACACGCGCGCGCACACACACATATAAAGTAGCTTCTTACACGATCTCTACCATCTGTTTTGGTGCTCTGCATGTTTTGTCTGAAATATTTATTTAAAAACTGTACGCAGAAGTAATACTGCTAAAAATATATGATTGGATAACACCTATTTATATATATATATACTCAACAAATTAAATAATTCAGAATATTGTTTGTATGTGTTTTTGTAAAGTAATAAAAGGCATATAATAACAAATATATGTATATGGATGGATGCAGCTAAGTACTTGGGAGTGAGATCACCAGTGCCTTACAAATTCAGAAAAACGATGCGTAAGTACTTGAAATTGGGGATGAACTTTGGTTATGGCGGTACTGGTGTTTTTGACACGTCATATCCATACCCAAATATGACCGTTCAGATCGATCTGTTTCAATCTCTCATCAACCACAAACATTATACCTCTCGTCACCTCTCTAACTCTATCGCTCTCGTTTCTGTCGCCGGAAATGACTACAGCTATTATTTAGCCACTAACGGCACACTCCAGGTAATTAAATTAGAAACCACCAATATACATATCTCAGACTATAAGTAAATTTAGTGTATAATTAAATCTAAGGTTAAAGGGTCAATTTGGTCCTAAATGTATGCTCTAATGTTCATTTTGGTCCATTATGTTTTAAAATGTTCAAATTGGTCCTAAATGTTTACAAAATATTTCGTTTTGGTCCCAACTTTTAAATATTGTTTGTTTCAAGTTCAAACATGACGATTTTAGAGCTATGTATTTATTGTTCTCGAAGAGTACTTTCTCTATCTAGTTGGGGCCGTCAGCAAATAATGTCAAATCGGTCCTAAACGGAGACATTTCGTTTTATGGTCAAACAAGCAAAGTTGATTATATCTCTCTCGTTTTAAATTCGAATGTGACGAATTCAGAGCTACGAGTTACTCTTAACAAGTACTTTGAAATTGAAATGAGAGACGAGAGAAATATGACTAAATTCAATAGTTTGGGACCAAAATGAAACATTTTATCAATATTTAGGATCAAAATGAATCATATTGCCAACATTTAAAACTAATTTGAACAGTATGAAATATAATGAAGACATACATTTAGGACCAAATTACTCTTTAACCTTAAATGTAATAATGTAATTAACTAGTAATATTGAACAGGGTTTTCCGGGATTTATTGCGTCGGTGGTAAACCAGACGATTAAGAATGTAGAACGGATCCATGGTTTGGGAGTGAAGAAGATAGTAATAAATGGGCTTCAGCCACTTGGGTGTGTTCCTCAGATCACTGTTGAATCCTCTTACACAAAATGCAATTCCTCCCTTAACTCTCTCGTCGCTCTTCATAACACTCTCTTGACTGAAGCCGTGGCCCAACTCAACCAAAACGGCAACGACAATTCCACCTTTGTCGTTTTGGACCTATACGACCCTTTCATGTCCGTACTTAACCAAACCAAGCTTGAGAAGCAGCTTAAGCCTTGCTGTGTGGGAGTGAGCAGCGAGTATTCTTGTGGGAGTGTGGATAACAACAACGTCAAGAAATACAGTGTGTGTGAGGATCGTAAATCTGCTTTCTTTTGGGATTCCGTACATCCAACGCAGGCTGGCTGGAATGTCGTTTTTCAGAAACTGCAAGCCACCAACGCTTTCCAGCAAATCTCACATGCCGTTTAGCTGCTTGCATTGCATCCATTCACTACACTGCTCATTACTTTGACCACTTCTTTCTGTACGTTTGTGTGTAATAATATGTACCTAATTCCCCTTTCTTTTTTTTTTTTCATAATTTCCTTTCCCTTGATTCTGATTCATTTTTCTTTGTACAATCTACCAATTCCACTTCTTTCATAAGATTTTTTTTTTCAATTGAGGTCAAATCCTATAATATCAAATTGTTAATGAATATTGAGTAAATTTATTCAATTATTTTTTTCTTTTAAAAAAGAGGGCTCCATTTCGCTTTACTGACTTGCATGATGAAGATGGTGCAAGCTAATTAATGAAGAGTTCCATTTGGACTACTGGCCAGACTTTGAAACAAGTAAAAGGAATGAATACTAATGGTATCGATCAATTTCCTCGCTCAATGGAGGCAATCATATAAACTCTTGTTTATTTTAATAATTGTTCTAATATATATAATCATACATGTATATGTTGAGAGCTGGATTTATAAAATGTATATATATATGTATAGTTTGTTCAGTTCCTTCATCAACAGAGTGTGTACTGTGTAGTGTGTGTACAATGTATCAACTCCCCTTGATTTGCTATATGAAAATATATTTTTTTTCATGAATATATACCATTATAAAGTGTGCTTTCTTTAATTAGTCTTGTCCTCAAATATTAATGGCTTATTGATTTGCAATTGGAATGAATAGTATCGGTTAAATGGTTTCATATATTTGGAATGAATTTTAATTTAGCCCCCTTTTTCTAAATTTTTTTTGAGAAATTGATATTTCTCATTATTTTTCACTTTTGATATCAAATTCAATTTAAGTATTCGATTTGATATTATTTATCCACATTTTTAGTTAGACAAAAAAGATACTCAGTCATGTGTAACTCAAAATTCTGAGTTACACATGACGAGGCCTACACTACACATAACATATTAGTATAACAAAGTTATGTAATGTAGTGTAGTGTAGGTCTTGTCTTGTTTCCAAAAAAAAAAAAATTCTGAACTCATTATATTTAAATTTAAAATAAAAATGATACAATTACTCTCAATTCACTCGTTTAGTCATTAAATAAGTGATTAACTTTTAGGGTTCGATTTGATTGATCATACTTTAACTAAATTGAAAAATAACTTCTAGAGAGATATATAACATTACAATTAATTAATGTTAAAATAAAATTAGATTATTATGATTTCAAGATTAATAAATACATCCTTATCATATACCTGGATGATAGGAAAACCTTTTTTTTAATCAAATACTCTAATATGCTTTCATGTTTAGTTTATTCACTTTATTGCAAGAAAATTGCTAAGGAAGAGATGTAATGATAAAAGCATGACTACAATCTTATGGTGGACATGTAAACGTAAAGCCAAATCACGATGTTCTATTTCTTCTTTTTGAAGAAAAAAAAGTGACTGCACTGTAAATTATGACCATGAATGAACCAAAAAAACTGTATCAAGTTATTAAAATGATAAGATTTTAAAAATCAAATTTTAAATAATGAGTTTGAAGTTAAGTTAATAAAATATTGGTTGATACTTGATACAATTCTAATAACCCAATTTTAGATGTTTTTAATTAAGCTATTTATTGAAAATGTCGTTTGAAAGAAGTTCTTAAAAAAATAAAGAATATAACATTTATAGAAATTGTCCTTGAATTTTGTACCCAAAAACAAGTATGGGTCCGTTTGGTACCCATGAAATGGGTTTTACAATGTAAAAGGGCACAGATTTCAAGATTTTCATGTGTTTGGTATGGTAATTTGAGCTATGTAAAGTGGATTACAATGTAAAGGGCTTTACATTACATAGGTCATTTTTCTTTACTTCACATTTCTGATGTAATCCAAGTCTACCTAGGGAATTATGGTAGAATTCCTAATTTGCCCCTCTCACTCTCATCCCATCTCCTCCCCCAAATGGTGAACGGCGGCGGTGTACGGCGGCGCCGACCACCGTGGACCACCGTGGACGGCGGTGGTAGGCGGCGGTCTGGTGGTGGTTGTGGGAAGGGCATTTTTGTCATTTTTTTCTATATCTATTTTACTTTCCCTCCCCTACCTTTTTATACCAAACACTTTCAATTTTTACCTACTTTACATTCCCTCAACTACTTTTCCTTTCCCTCACAATTTTTCCCTTGTAAAACCCTTTCCTTTACATACCTCAAATGGTACCAAACGGAGCCTATATTCTTTCTTCTTATATTTTTGGTCAATATAAACAAGTATATTCTATATTTTTCTTTGGCCCAAACAAACGTATATTCACCATATTGCAAATTCGTCCGTGCAAAAAAAATGGCTTGGGTTTATATTACAGCGGCCCAAACAAGAACAATAACAGACCATTTCACAAACAATGACAAATAAAAAAGAAAAGAGGAGTGAGTAATGGGTTAAATGTAGAAAATAGAGGTAGCAGAAAAAAGAAATAGAGAAATTTACAACAGAATAGATAGAATATGCAGCAGCTTTGTTGGAAAGATCCAAAAACGAAGGCACCAAAATCTCAATTGTTGACCGTCTTACTTCCCCTTTCACAGTAATTACAAATTCACAATTAAGTTACCCTATCAACACTAATAAATTGCCGTCTTACTCTAATTAATGTGTTTCGCTGTATCAGAGAATTTGCAATAATATCATCATGTTAAGGAATGTGCTACAACTCTTATTCTTCTGTTTCTCTTCTCTGCCCATACTCACTATCCATGCATCAAATCAACATGAAAGAAAGGTAAACCCACTAATAACCCCTCACTCACTACTCTCACTCCACATTTTCACTTTTGTCACTCTATCTATCCCATTTTGATTCAATTCATACTAAATTGATTAAAATGATAAATGAAATTTGCGATATAAAACAAAACAGCCATACATTGTGTACATGGGACAACTGCCAGAGGCTACGAACTATGCTGCGGAATCCCACCACCACGACTTGCTGGCGGCTACAATTGGAGAGTAATAATAATCTTAATTCTCACTCAGTCATTAGTATTAGGATCTAATTAATTAACAACGTGACTTAAATTAGTCATTATTAATTAATGTCTGTTTATTTGTTCTGCCCTTTACATTCTACGTACAGCCACCAGTTAGCGAGAGAGCACAAAATACATAGCTATGGAAAGAGCTTCAATGGATTCGTAGCACGACTATTACCTCATGAGGCAAAGAAGCTTCGAGGTAATTCGTACGTCTTACTTGGAATAAATTGAAGCTTCAATTCTGGCTCTCAAGTTTTATGTTTCTTTCGAGTGTGTTCATAAATATATGTATTCTGCATGTGTGGTATTAATGCAGAGGATGAGGCGGTGGTATCCGTGTTTCCAAACACATGGCAAAAACTGCACACAACACGATCATGGGATTTTCTGGGAATGCCCCTCAAAGTAAGCAGACGATCCAACGTAGAGAGTAACATCATCGTGGGCATGTTTGATACAGGTACAAAATTTGCTTACGTTCAATGATGTATTTTTCTCTCATAATTATGGTTAAATACTTATGATTATGTATTTTGATTTTTGAGCTTGTAAACAGGAATTTGGATGCATGGCCCCAGTTTTGACGACCGAGGGTATGGACCTCCCCCACGCAGATGGAAGGGCAAATGCGTCATCGGAGCGAACTTCACCGGCTGCAACAAGTATTCTACCCACTTTATCTTTTCTTTGGTCAAAATTTCATTTTGGTTTCTAAATTATAAGGTTAACTCTGTTTTGGCCTATAGTTTGTTTTTTCTTTCATTTTAGTCTAAACTTTTCATTTAATCCAAAATGATTTCATCTATTTTTATTATTATTTCTTACTTAAAAAAAATCAGATATTATTACAATTTAGACTAATAGTAGAGTACAAGTAGAAAGTTTAAACTTTAAAGATAAAAAACAAAACAATAAATAATTTCAATAAAATAAAATTCACATGGAATTTTAAGACCAAAATGAATTTTTAACTTTTTTATTATTAAAAGTTTAAAAAGATTTAAACCAACATTAGCTTTTCTTTTTAAGCAATGTAGATTTTTTCATGTAACTTGATACTGATAGAGTGATAGGCATTTCAAAATTTACCAAAAGAAATAATGGAAATATTGATAGTATTATTACCATGTTTCAAAATCAAAGTATAGATTTGTGACGCATTTGATTTTTACGTGACGGAACACAGCAAGGTGATCGGCGCAAAATTCTACAGCCTCGATACAGGACCGTACGTGGGCAATCTGAGTCCAGTGGACGATGACGGTCACGGCAGTCACACAGCCGCCACGGCGGCCGGAGTTCCGGTGGCCGGAGCAAGTCTTTACGGCCTGGGAAAAGGCACCGCACGCGGCGGCGTGCCGTCGGCTCGAATCGCGGTATACAAAGTTTGCTGGCCAATGGGATGTAGCGACATGGATATGTTGGCTGCGTTTGACGAGGCTATCGCCGATGGAGTAAACATCATATCGATTTCTATAGGAGGAATGGCGAGGCCTTACTTTGAAGATCCCATAGCCATTGGATCTTTTCATGCCATGAAAAGCAAGATTCTCACTTCTTGCTCTGCTGGAAATTCGGGTCCTAGTACTATGACTGTCGAGAATGTGGCTCCATGGCTTCTCACTGTTGCTGCTTCAGCCATTGATAGGCAGTTCATTACAGATGTAGCCCTCGGTAATGGCAACAAAGCTACAGTAAGTATTATTCGAAGCTAGTGTATTTATATAACTCATGGAGAAGGACCTTATTGTATGGTTTGGTATTTTTGTAGGGACTGTCTATAAATACTTTTTCACCAAAGAAGAAGATGTACCCTTTGATTAGTGGAGCCCTTGCTTCCAACGTTACCAGAGATAGTTATGGAAATGCCAGGTAGGGACCATTTTCTTAATGAGATAGTGTAGTATTTTGAAAAGAAGAGTGTGTTGATGAGATTGAAATTGTGATGCAGTGCTTGTGAATATGGGACTCTAAGCGAGAAGAAGGTGAAGGGCAAGATCGTGTACTGCCTTGGAGGAGGCAACGGTCAGGATTACACCATCGAGGAATTAGGAGGAGTAGGGACCATTATGGCTCTTTCAGAGACGACAGACACCGCCTTCACCACCACTATTCCAGGGGCCTTTGTGGATGCTTATACTGTGGGCAAATCCATTGAACTTTACATCAATACCACCAAGTACGTTCCTTATTTATATATATATACATATACTAGCATGTATGTATTGTAGGCCATAGCTAAACTAAACTAGTCAGTCACATGGGAACTTACTTGAGCCTAAACAAACTTCAAATTCAGGAATGCTCAAGCTGTTATATACAAGACAAGAACTACAAGAATTCCCGCTCCATTTCTGGCTTCTTTCTCATCCAGAGGTCCTCAACTTTTGTCACGCAACATCCTCAAGGTATCTCTCTCTATTTCTCTTTCTTGTTTTCTTGATCCCTTTGGTTTGATTGAGTAATAAGTTTCTGTGTTGTGTGTACAGCCTGACTTAGCCGCACCAGGATTGGACATACTGGCTGCTTATTCCAACCTGACAACAGTCACAGGATACCCTTTAGACAAGAGGCACAACGTTTTCAACATAATATCAGGAACATCTATGGCTTGCCCACATGTCACTGCAGCTGCTGCCTATGTTAAATCCTTCCACCCTGATTGGACTCCCTCTGCAATCAAATCTGCTCTCATGACCACTGGTCATATTCTCTCTTCTCAATATTTTTTGACAAAACTAACTATTATTTAATTCTTATCAATTTCATTCTCTAACATAGCAACTTTGTTTGACCCTATGATGTATTCAGCCACTCCCATGAAGATAGTTCAAGACAAGCTTGCAGAGGTGGGGTCTGGTTCAGGACAAATCAATCCAACAAAAGCAATTCATCCAGGTCTGGTGTACGACATAAGGATGAATTCCTATATTGCTTTCCTATGCAAAGAAAACTTAAGCAGCTCCGACATTGGCCTCTTAATTGGCAGCAAGACTTTCAATTGCTCCACAGTGAAGCCTCCACGAGGCACTGATGGGATCAATTACCCCACCATGCACATTCAGCTCTTAAATCAAAGTTCTAGCATCGTAGCGATCTTTCACAGAACGGTGACTAATGTGGGATATGGCTCTTCAACGTACAAGGCTAGAGTCACAGCACCAAAGGGTCTTTCAGTGCAAGTTATCCCAGATACATTAGAGTTCAGTCAGTTGCACCAGAAAAAGTCGTTCAAGGTTGTCCTGAAGGGGCCTCCAATGCCAAAGGGGACACAAATATTATCAGCATCACTTGAATGGAATGACTCTAGACATAGTGTTAGAAGTCCTATTCTTGTATATAAGCAGACTTATCCGTCCATTGAAACTTAGAGCTTGTAGCAGCCCCACTTCATAACTTGAAAACTGAGTTTCAAGATTTTCACTTTCACTCGTGTGCATGCAAGTTGTGATTCGCTTTAACATGATGGGGGGGAAATCTTGCATGATGTTCACTAAATTGTTTGTCAATCATAGAACCTAGTGCTGTGTGTGCGTTCATGGATAAGCTGCCACATCCTTGGATGAAAATGAAATGTGTCCGAGCTCGGCATGAGCATACAAGGGATTGGACTTAAAAGTTAGATCAAAGCGTTGATCCCAACATGCCTACCCCAACTATATTTCCATTTCAAAGTGAAATTCGATAACTGAAAAATTAAGATGTCTAAACCCAGAAATTACTTTAAAAGAGATAGCAGAGAAGAAAATACAAGAATATCCATATTTGTTATCTCTGAATTTGAAAAAATTGTCTATATCAACCAGTAGACCTGGATAACATTCTTAACAATCTGTTTGCCGCTGAAAGGAAATCCTACCCATGGATATAATATACAAGGTCTAAATCATATCCTCTGCCTATCCTCCTGTACTTTATGGTTTGTACACAATTTTTTCAGGATTAAGTGATTAACTGCTCATAATTATTGTTGAAACCCCTGGAATATCCTCAAAGCATTATTAAAAAAATCAAACTACCAACCAAAGAAAAAATGGCCACCAAAACTTCTGGTAACCCCCCCAACAATACTGAGTAAGGAAAAATGGCTGGAGATTAGCTCAAACCTTTGACACAGTCAGTGAGCATTGTACAATATTTGAGCTTTGCTTCTCTTCCTCCAAAGGCCTTCCATGGTTATGGTTAGGTCCTCTGCTCAATTTCCAAGGACTTCCTTTACCTTTAATCAACTGATAAGCAACTACAGAAGCTGGCAACGAATATGTTACTGGTTCCCCTTTACTCATTTAATTATAAGTTATAACAACTTAGTAGTCAACAATGCATCCGACATTGGCGGCTCTGGATGCTTTTCAACTTTGTAAGCTCCTTTCTCCTCTTTCTTGCCTCAGCTGCAGCAAGTGCATCCACTAGATTTTTACCTGGCTTGACTTGTTCTTGTTTCTTTTCCAGCAAAGAATTTGCAATAAGAGAAGCTGCTGAAGATACCTCATTGTGATTCATGCAAGCAAGTTGTCCATGGACTTTTTCCATACTGTGACACTCAGTTTTCTGTTCACTTCCATCCAAAGAAGCCTCGCGGGCGGTGTCATCTGAGTCATCCATAGGTCTGACTTCTGTCAAGCCAAAAGCTTCCGTTTTAACTTTGAAAGGTAAAGCAGCATGATTATCCACATTTGCCACCATGTTCAAAGATGAAGTATTACAACATTGTTTATCTACAGGAAAGTACTCTTGTTTATCTTTTAAACCAATAGAGGGCGGTGATTGCCCGTGTCCAAACTCCGGAAGCCGGAAAAACCAAGGACATGGAAACATGTATAAGGGATTTTGTGTTTGATTGTCATGTGTATGATTGGCTTGTTTGTGACATAATTCAGACTCAGAAGAAAATGGCAAAGAAACATTTGATGGTATGGGAATGGAACTTTGTGGCATATGTTGATATTGAGCAGGATTGGAAGAGTGGACGACAGGAGGCCAAAATAGTTGTGTCACTGGAAAATTGTTATAAAGGAACCATGGACCATTATGGGACGAAGAAGACATTATGTCAGCTACAGATGAGTCACAGTCAATTGTTGTTTTCTCCACTTGGGTAATTGTAGACTTGGCTATCTGCATATGGAAGAAAAATCATTCTTTTATTTTTGTCCGTCTCATTTTAGAACAGAAAGAGCTGTTATTTCTGTTTCTAAAGATATCTAGCATGGAAAAATCTCTTACTTGAGCCTTTAAGTGCTTATTTTTGGTCTCCAAGGACTGATACTCTTTCAAAGCTAACTCCTTCTCCTTTTTGACAGAAATGTTGCCACATGTGAAATGATTGATGATTAAATTAGTTAACAAGGAAAAATACATCCAGAACTGATAAAATAACATCTAAAATAGATGCCTCAAACAGATTAGCAATATAGAGATGAAGAGGGCAGAGGGACGGGAAGAAATAAGCAATAGTACTATACCCTCTTCAGGTTTTCATTCTCCATGGTTAAATTGGCAGCTTTTCTTGTTAACTCCTCACAAAGAGCCTGGAAGAAATATTCCAAAAAAACAATCTGCTAAATAATTTCAAATGGAAGAAGCAATTCGCCTGAACAATAAGACAGTTTAGAGTTATATGAGGTTTTCTTCTTTCAAAGAAATGTAACATGGTAATTAAATTAGCAGTGGCCTTCATATAACTATGGATTTGATAGTCTTATTACTGCACATGTCCTAGAATTAGTAACCTTAACATGGAACTTCTGTAAGCTTGTAGACATAGTCATGCTTTGTAAGGAAATGAAATAAGGATGGGCGCTATTTTGGAAGATATAATAACAGATGTCACATGATGTGAAATGATGGAATCATTGACACATTCACATAATACAAGAACAGTTCATGTCAACACAGCAATCATTTAATAAATAGTGTGTATAAGCAAGCAATGCCTAATTAAAAATAACCGATAGATAATGAAGGATGAAATAGTTGACCTCAAAATCCTCCCTAAGTTGCCAAATGCCAAAAAGAGGAAAATAGTAAGGCTAAACCATATAAGTGATGACTAAAAAGCATAAACCCAAGCTGGTAGGTAGACAAACAAACCATGATCAATAATTAAGCACAAGATATTATGTCAAATCTGGTAAACGTTAACACGCTAAGCTTAGTTTTTGTTTGTTCGGTTAAGAATTTGAGCAGTTCAGAATCAATTCTAACAGAGCATAATTGTTTCTTCCCTTTCAAATACCTGCCTACGGCGAATTGTCTGCCTAGCTGACTCTCTGTTTGCCAGTACCCTGCGTACCCTCCGCGCCTCCTTTTCCTCCTGAACATAAAACCCAGTAGATCTAGAATTCAATCACAAATGATGGTCAAACATCATAGTCAATTCAATTTGAAGCTACTTGTACCTCAGTTAAATTACGCCTTGACTTGTTGCAGCCAGTCAAAGAGCAACTTGTTGTGAACACATTGCTTGTCTTTGGTATATCAGCATCCTCCTCCATCTTCACTTGTCCTGAGCATACATTCGAGTCAATCTTTTCTGGTTCGCTTATAGATATTTGTTGATGTGGCTGCTGACCTATAACAGCTTGACCCTGCCATGAATAAAAAGATTTCTAAATTCCAACATGACATTGTGTAACTCGGTGACGCTTTCATAATTTGTGTGTTTGTTAGATCTTAGCCCAACAATGTTTCAGGAAGCTGATAATTTATCTTCACGAGATTCAGGATATGAATGACAATCAATGAAAACTGAAATATTTCAGGAAGCTGATAATTGCTCTTTCAAGAGATGCATGATATGAATGGCAATTAATGAAAACTAAAATAAGAAGAAAAAATTCTTAGTTGTCTTTTTGGTGATGTCAAACGCGCTCACCTTAGCACCTTATTTGAGGTCAACGCCTCAGACAGGCGCTCGCCTTGGTGGCGTATTGGGCACTGTTTCAGTCACTAATTCGCCATCTTTACGAAGAAGCCCCCGACCCGAGCCGGGGTTTACTAACTATTTAAAATAAGAAGCCCAGCCCAATAGGTTTATGATATGCAGATATATTACTTAGGTTGTTATTCTGGGTTTTCTAAACTAATATATAAAACAAAAAGGGGCCACACGCACAAAAAAACAAGGCGGTAGATGTAAACGGACATGCAGTTAACGTGCAAGTAGAAGTCTTTACGTAAAGGCAAAGCTTATCTTCTTTTGGACTCTAATTCCCTAATGATTTTGTAGTAGTGACTTATAAGTTGATGATTATTATACTAGAACTTAGAATGGGTAAATTATATTGAAAATGTTGTTACAAACTTAATCTCTCTATGTTTGTTCATATATTTGTTAGCCTAACACTAGTTGGAATACATTAAAAATTGCAGGCTATTTTGCAGTATCCCACTATTGCTTTGCTAGATGACAAGCTTGAGCCCTTGCCTTATAAGGTTGATAAGGCACTGGCTTCAGTAAAAGGTTTGAATAGGCATTCCATTGAGAACAAACTAGATTGGGGCATGGTGTGCTTGAAGTACTCATGGTTTTGGGAGTCGAGCTATAAATTCAGTGTGGCCACATGATGAAAATTCATGACAATATATGCTTAATTTTGTACATTGCAATGCCTTCCCTTGGTCTTGATGGTTATTTTCAGTGTCTTCAGTATCTAGTCGCTTGGCTAAGGATCATTACCAAAATGACCGACACAAACTAAAGCAAATACCAAAGTACGAGAAAGCTTGTACTCATAGTATTTGGTGTCTTGATGGTAAGCATGCAATCCAGTTTTAAGATACTAAGAATATGAGTTCTGGTAATTGCAATTCCTCATTGATGAGGGGCAGGCAATATGGATCACAGTTTCATTAAGCTAGATTACCTTAAGTTATTATACACAGCTATAACTGTCTTTAGGCTGTAATATAGAGGTAAAGGCTAGAATTTTCTGATATTAATTTTAATTTTTTATATACTTAAACCTGTTGGTTGTATTTTATGATATTTATCTTGAAATACAAATTCAGTAAGAGCATCTTCAGCAAGCAAATGGAATGGTGGGTCCCAAAGCTCTCTGATAAGTGTGTTAGACTAACAAGTGCAGACTCTGCTATTATTAATACAAGACTATGATAGTCCATTTAGGATTATAAAAATTTAAGTTTGTTACAAAAAAAAAAAAAGTTTAAACTGCACTATATCCTAATATCCCAGTTGAAGGCTAAAATTGCAAGACTACTGTAAATGATAAATCTTTGGCTGGTACTACAGAATCCCACTCTGCCTCCACAACAATTATCCACATTATGTGATGAAAAACTAAACGATTGACTATCTGTCTCCAAACTCGTTATTCAGAACAGAAGAGCAGAAGAATCATTGAATTGTCCTTATGGTTTGATCAATTTCGGAAAATTGCATCATCTACCGTCACAATGTAAATCGTCATATGACTAGTTCCTTTACAAATTGATGACAAGTACAGTAATACATACTATTATTTGTAATTGTTGACTTGTATTCAAACTAAAAAGTATCATTTCTATGTTTACTTAAATCACGAAATCGGGACCACAATTTGTTTACTACAATAGTCTAATAAAAAAAAAGAAAAAAATCAAAAGCGGAGAGGAATAGATAACACGGTGAACAACGAAACTGACCGGAGAGAAATCGGGACATTTTGAGAGCGAGTCGAGCGCGTTGAACTCCGAGTCTCCGGTCGGTGACTCGCGCGTGAGCCGCCTCCTTCCTCTTTTTCCCTTCTTCCACCATTTTTCTGAGGAGTCACAGGCAGACGCAGTCTCACGCATCGCTAATTGCGCCAAGTCAGCGAGAGTCTCCGCAGCTTCAATCTCCGTCTTCACCAACCGATCCGACGAAGCAGAAGAGCTCGCACTGAGCTTTTCTGATTCCATTGAAGGTTGAAACTAAATTGAGAGAAACCGCCAAAACGAAAGAGAGATAAATTATTACAGTGCTCTGAGAATGGTAACGAAGTGCGCGAACTGCGAACTTAGAGAGAGAGACTGAAAGAAAGAAAGAGGGAAGAGAGAGAGGGGAAGGAAGAGAAGCGAGGCGGAGGAGGGTGTAACTGGTTAGCAGAAGCAGCCCACAGATTGTATCTGAATGCCACGTGTCATGCCAGCTCATAATTCGCCATCTTTACGAAGAAAGGCCCATGTATCTATGCCTGCCACGTTTCACCATTGCCCACGTAGGCGATTACAAAAGTCGGCCCCCTTTAACAACGGTTTAACATTGAAACGGTAATTGAGCGGCTAATCCGAGTCATTAATACTATATATTAAATGAAAGGTAAAAGTACTAATTTCGTCCCCAAACTTTACATCAATTATCAATTTCATCCCCAACCTTTTTTTGCTGTCAATTTTGTCCCCGATCTTTCACATTTACATCAATTTTATCATTTGACTAACTTATTTTAATAAATTAACGACAGACTACATCATGTTTTATAATTTTTTTTTTGCCATTCATTATGTTTTACAATCTAAGTTAGGATTTGAGTTTATTTTTTTTTATCAATTTTACATTATATATCATTAGTCATATAGATTCTGTCATTAATATTTGGCTAAAGTAAAAGCAAAGGATAAAATTAACGAATATGTGAAAGATTAGGGACGAAATTAACAATAAAAAAAGATTGAAGACAAATTTGACAGCAAATATAAAGTTTAAGTACAAAATGAGTGTTTCGGCTTAAATGAAATAATAAATGAACCCCACCACCCCCACACAATCAAACAACAAAGCATTAAAATGCACTAGGTCGAGGTTTCAAGGCCCAAATTTCAGTCCATTTTTGGGGTAATTCAGGCCCAACTTACAAAATGCGCTTCTTCTCCTACACCATTTTTCTCTTTCAAGAAAACCTGCGAAAGGCTTGAGACTTTATGATGCGAAGAACAATTTGCCTAGAATTTTGGATGGAAGGCCATTGGTGAATTGTCAGTTGAATGATGATTCAAAGATCGCAGCCTACGTATGATAAACCATAAATACGAATTTCGGCATTCTCCACATACATGTTGCAGATTCAATTAATGATGGAGTTCTCATATTTTATTTTTTGTTCAAATAATAAAAATTAAGTTTCAGCTCTGTGCTTAGAGACACTCGTGCGAAAGAAAGTTGATGAAATACAGTACCACAACTTGTTGCAATTTTGTTTATTATAGTGCATTGGCTAGTTTAAAATTAATAAATTAATTCAAGGATAGAAATAGATCGTTACCTTAGTCAATCAAAAAACTGTTAGAACAAATAAACGAATGAAGGATAACAAAGTGAAAGCCTAGAAAGAAAATCTAGTTTGGTTACAGAGTTACTAGAGGTCAATTGAAATGAGTGCAGAATCTCTGAAATATCTAAAATATAGAATCTCAATAATGTCAATTCTATCCTTAAAATAAAATCAACCAAATTATGAAATATTAAGGATAGAATTGACAAAAAAAAATTATGTATAAAATTGACCAAAATAAAGAGTATGATCAAGATATTAGTTCTCTATTTTATGTGGATCCTAATTGCGTTTCTTTTGTTCAGAATGATCTTCTAGGTATTTCTTAGCCAAGAATGATATTAGATTATTAGTTTAGTTTAGTTTAGTTTTGTTTGATTTTATTATAAAAAAAGGGTTAAAATGTCCCAACAAATTATTGAATTTTAAGGAATGATGAAATACTTTGAACTTTTAATTTCTTTTCTAAAATATTATTTTTATTAAGCTTTTTCGTTGAAAAATAAAGTTTTTTTCTATAATTATTATTATTTACAGGATCTAAACTTACAATAAATTATTATTGTAATTAATAGTAATAAAAAATAGAAAAATATTATTTTTTTAATGAAAATATGAATAAAAGGACTTATTTGAATAATAATAAAAAAACAAGAGGTGTTTTTTCATTTTTAACATTTTTTAAAAATCACACAAAAATTAAAATTTAAGATTTTTGTTTTTGTATTTTAAAATTAGACGGGGCTTCTATTGTGCAAATCTTCTGGTTAATTTTGATTGCGATATAACTAGCCCAGGCATTAGGCCCAATCCGGCCCGTACATGTGGATCTGGGTATAGCATATCAGTTTCGGGGCTTGAAAAGAAACCCTAGCATTGTATCACACTATTTATAAAACTGCGGAACCTTTGATAGTTCTATCAGTCTGCTTCTCAAGTCGCCGTTTGCTCTCTCGTCGTTCTCTTTGGATCCGATATTGATAGTATCAGGCATTCTTCTTGTTCCCTACTAATTTTCTAATCTCACCTGCCACTAAATCCGAGTTTATAGAGAATATAGCCCTAATTTTGATTGTGCATTGGTGATTTAACAGAAAATGAAGGTGATCGCTGCCTATTTGCTGGCCGTTCTAGGAGGGAACACCTCTCCTTCCTCCAATGATCTCAAGGGAATACTTGGCGCTGGTACTGTTTATAACTTTATGTTTTCCGCTAAGTTGGTAAATTCTGAATTTCGTTATAGGATTGCATTGATACTTGATTCTTCTGGATTACGAGATCCGAACATTTCCGCGCTATGTTTCTGTTTGTAACCTGGATGATTTTATATTATATGTATAATGCACTATATAATACTTGGAGATTTTGGGATAAGGAAATTGTTCATTTCCTGCGTACGTAAATGTGCAGTTGGAGCAGAGGTTGATGATGATCAGATTGAACTTCTGTTGTCTGAAGTAAAGGGAAAGGACATAACAGAGCTAATTGCCGCCGGTAGGGAAAAATTGGCATCAGTACCTTGTGGTGGTGGTGGTGGTGCAGTTGCAGTTGCTGCTGCCCCTGGTGGTGGTGGTGCTGCTGCTGCTCCAGCTGCAGCTGAGTCAAAGAAGGAGGAAAAAGTCGAGGAGAAAGAGGAATCCGATGATGTAAGTTTTTGTTTGTCTGCTTCAGGCATCATTACTCTGTTTTAATTAAGCTGTTCTATCCTTCTGGTTGGCTTTAGGCTTGTTTTTCTGACGCTTTTTTCTTGCCAATTTGTGATGCAGGACATGGGCTTCAGTCTCTTTGATTAATTAGCGGGTTTGTTCAACTTATTTTCTTCAAGACATTTACAGCTTCTGAAAATTTGTTAAAATTTTGTTCTAGCGTCATTCAGTTTAACTGTCTTTTGTAGTGGAATGGAAGAATTTAGTTTCAAAGATTTTCATTTATGATCTAATGGAATCTCAATTATTTAGTCACGGAGGATGCCTATGTCTGGGTTTTTGTTTTTGACCGATTTACATATTTTTGAGAAAACCCATTGTGCGAATGGGAAGGACAGCATGGGTTGTAACTTGTAAATGGTTAGGCACAACGTAGTTTACTACAGTTCGTGGATGCATCGTTTGGGTTCTCGCATGATTGATGCGTTGTTCATAGCATATCTAGGTGGTAAAATTCAAATATAAGTTTCCTATAGTGAACTAAAAAAATTTAACATGCTTATTTTTTCCTCGTGTCTGCGGCTCAATAAACATTAATACACTAATTCAGGGATATTTTAATGGAGTTCTGATATCTTATTTTTTGTTCAAATAATAAAAACTAGGTTTCAGCTCTGCGCCTCTGCGCCTAGAGACACAAAGAAAGTTGGTCAAATACAGTACCGCAATTCTGATCATTATAGTGCATCACTGCATTGGATAGTCTAAAATTAATAAATAATTCAGGGATAGACCCTTACATTAGTCAATTGAAAAGCTGATAGAGTAAATGAACGAATTAGGGCTAACGGAGTAAAAGAGTGGAAAGAAAATCTAATTTGGATCAGGGCTAACTGAGTTACTAGATGACTGTTGAGATGAGTGTTGAATACAGGATCCCAATAATTTCGAGTTAAATAGTGAGATGGAATAATCCGTTAGGATGTAGGAGAAGGATACCTGGAAAAAGTATCATTTTTGTCACTAAACTTTACATTAATTAGTGTATGACCCGTGCATTGCATTAGAATTTGAGACAATATTTGTTCAAGAAATATATACTGTTTTTTTAGGCTTAAATGCACATAACCCCCTTGAACTATGGGTCATGTGCATTTTACCCCCCGCAACTTCAAAGTTGCATAAAAAAGCCCCTGAGTTTTGTATATTGTGCAAGATACCTCCTTCTGTTAAGTTTCAGTTAAGTGACTTAACAGAAGTGCCAAATCACCAGCTTAGTTGGATTAGTCAACTTACACAAAAAATAAATTACCACCCATGTGATAAGTAATTAAATTTTGTAATTAAAGAAAAAAGAAAACTGCAACAAGACGATGAAGGACGAGATCTGCAAAATACGGCCTCATAGATGGTAGAATAACGTCTTCGTCTGTAGTAGATGAGAACATGATAGTTCTGAATTCTAAGGCCATGAGATGAAGAGGCGATATCATCCAAAATTTTTTCTTCTGTTATCGTCGTCGTTGCCTCCTTCGTTCTGAGTATCAAAAGAATGTTTCATTTGCATAATTTTGAAGTAGGGGAAAATTCAAAAATAGTTATTTTTGTCCAACGTTATATATATGAGTATATATATAACTTGGCATGCCTTTCCAGATTATCTTGTGGAAGTAGCTTATCGTTACAAAAGGCACCTTCAATCTGCAAATATATCACATCAAGATTATATATGTCAAATTCATATATTGATATATACATGGGTTTGGATTATCTATGCAGTTATCATTTTTGCACGTCTCTTTGTAGCGTCTCATCAAACTCTAGCTTGTCATCTGGCGTTATGTATCTAACTGAGTCAAACGATTTGATATCTCAGTTGAATTTTTTGTCTAACTTTTTTAATATATAAAGCAGAGCATCAATCCCAGGGATCTAATGAATAAAATTTCTGAATCCCTTTTTCCTCCACTATATTATATACGCATAATTAATTTCAAAACCCTAATCAATCAATCAATTAAGCTAACGAAAAACATTAAGAGTGAACCCCACCAAAAATCCCCTTAATCATCATCCACCATCAGCCCGCCGGAATAAGGAAGCCGCTGAGTTCAATCTTTGACGACGCCATAGAAAAAGACGTCGTATTTTACAGATCTCGTCTTTTCTTTTTTCCAGTTCTCGTCGTATTCTACCTCCGTATAACGTCGTATTTTACAGATCTCGTCTTCTGTTTTTTCCAGTTTTCCTTTTTTTTTTTAATTACAAAACTTAATTACTTGCCACATTGATGCTTATATGTCTTTTGTGTAAGTTGATTAATCCAGCCAAGCTGGTGATTTGGCACTTCTGTTAAGTCACTTAACTGAGACATAACAGAAGGAGGTATGTTGCACAATATACAAAACTCAAGGGCCTTTTTATGCAATTTTGAAGTTGAGGGGGGTAAAATGCACATGACCCATAGTTCAGGGGGGTTATGTGCATTTAAGCCTTTTTTTTAATAATTGACTATGCCACTCTATGTAGTAAAATTTGATCATCATATTAGAATTCTACTGCACAATTTACTAACATAAATTAGTTTAAAACGTATAAAAGACAGTGAAAACTATGTTAATCATAATTGTTAACACAACAAAGTATATTTTACTATTGAGACAGAATTATAAATAATCATATACAGCTTCTCATGCAACTCTCATAATAGTGAGATTTTCATAGTTCAATGATTGACATTTTGAAAAAGGGAAAGACTTCATTTTACCGATACGATAGGTATTTATAAGTTTCAGAATATAAAATCAATTTTTTAGAACTTTAACATGACAATCAATATAAAATTATGACATATAATATGAATAAATGTTATATCTTTTAAAGTTTTCATCAAATTTTATAAATTTTTAATTATTTATATATATAAATATATGTCGCGTCGTGTCATGTAACTTTAAGAATTTGACGTGTCGGTGTGTTCGTGTCAGGGTTGTGTCTCGTGTCAGTGTCCACGCTTCATATATAAGGTGAAGAGAATATTAAATACACATTTTTTACGTGACCAATTATAGAAAAGAGAGAATATAAATTAAACTTCTGATTGAAGTAATTTTATAACAAACATTTAAGGAACTAAGATTTTCCTAACATATGAACTCTTATCTTCAGCTTCAAAGCAACTCTTATCTGTACCAAAAGTGTTTGATGTAGGAGACATCAACTGAGTGACGAACTACTCAAAGATACAGGGTAGAAATTTTTTATAAATTCGTGAAATTTGTTAGATCGAAATTGATTAATATTCTAATTGCATAGATTGAATTGGTAAGGGTCATTAAACTATTATACTCTTTGATTCGACAAAATTTGAACAACAACACCACAAAACCTTTTTTTGTGATCTACATGTATTTTGCTAAGTTGCTCTGCATATTTGCCCCACATAGCTAAAGATAATGTGTTAGCTTAATAGTTTAGGCATGATTCTGTCTCAGTTTTGATGATTATTTTGTTAAGGCCTCTTTTGATCTTAATTATTAAGTCCAACGTATAAGATGTAAATATCTTTACTCGTTCTCCTTGACTTTGGATTTCATAACTATATATAAATAGTCGAATTATATATTAATATAATAATCACATTAATTTACAAATTACTTGACAAGTACTCAATTGGTAACATTTATTTAGTAGTTTTATTTTAAATTATTTAACCTTCAAATTTTTCAATCAATTCACGATTTGGAAGTTTAATGTTGCCAATTTTTCAATCAATCAATTCCACTAAATGATGCCAATTATCTATTACAAATTAATATGGTAAACTTTAATGTTCATAAAGGAGATAAATTTGGAAGTTTTTATCGCATTTTTTTTAAATAAAAAAAGTCCTTTATTCAAATAAAAGTTTATGAGATTGATTTCTGATATAGATTTGGAATCCTAAATTGATATGTTATTTGCAGTCATAAATTAGTTCAATCAACTAGAAACTAAAGTTGGAATTGATTGGTTGAAAGAGAAAAACATTTATTCACCCTGGGCGAATACCGGAAGTTGTATGGAGCCGCCAAAAGTAGAAAGGGCTATCAATGGACCTTAATCCAACCTTTATTCACGAAGGGGGCGACTTATAGGCTGAATACGATGCGTCTTGCCGAATACTATAAGTTGTATGGAGCCACCAAAAGTGGAAAGGGTTATCAATGGACCAGTGTTGTGGGCCGCCGTGGACGTCGGCTATGTTATGATAAGAGTCCCACATCAGGTAGTTAGGTGAGTGTAAGCAGTGGCGGAGGGAGCCCCCC
>QANZ01052559.1:124398-135102 GCA_003254925.1 Chamaecrista fasciculata | reverse complement strand
CCCCCCCCCCCCCAAAATTTGGTATAATACATTAAGTATATGCAATATGCTCCAGGTCCTTCAAATTTTTCACAGTTGTATCTATTTTGCTTTGGACTATGCTTCAGAATCTTTTTAAAAAATAAAACCAAATCCTATTTTAATCCCTAATTTTTACCTAAAGTTTTACTTTGGTCCTTAATAATTTTTTGTTTTGTTTTGGTCCTTAATAATTTTTTGTTTTGTTTTGGTCCTCCATAATTTTTTGTTCTGTTTTGGTCCTTAATAATTTTTTTTTTGTTTTGGTCCTTAATAATTTTTTGTTCTATTTTGGTTCTTAATAATTTTTTGTTCTGTTTTGGTTCTTACTAATTTTTTGTTCTGTTTTGGTCCTTATATTTTCAAAAGAATTTATAATTGATCCTTAACTATTGAATATAAGCATATTTTTCTCGTCTCAAATCCGAACATTAGGGGATCAAAACAAAACTTTAGATAAGCATTAAGGACTAAAATAAGATTTTGGCCAAAAAAAATTTTCGGCCCCCCCTAACCAAAAAACCTGGCTCCGCCACTGAGTGTAAGGCACTATAAGTCCTTTGGCTCTCCAACTTCAACAGCTAGTTTTTGGGGTATGGTTCTCCTAAGTGTTTATACTCGTATCATCAAACGTCAAAGGAAAGGACTTAATAGAGCTAATTGCCGCCGGTAGGGAAAAATTTGCATTAGTGCATTGTGGTGGTGGTGGTACAATTGCAGTGGTTGCTGCTCCTGCTGCTCCAGCTGCAGCTGAGTCAAAGAAGGAGGAAAAGGTTGAGGAGAAAGAGGAATCCGATGATGTAAGTTTTTGTTTGTCTGCTTTACTCATCATTACTCTATTTTAATTAAGCTGTTTTATTCTTCTGGCTAGCAGTAGGCTTATTTTTCTGATGCTTTCTCTTGCCAATTTGTGATGCAGGACATGATCTTCAGTCTCTTTGATTAATTGGCGGGTTTGTTCAACTTCCTTTCTTCAAGTCATACATTGTTAATTTAGAGCTTCTGTAAATTTGTTAAAATTTTGTTCTAGCATCAGTCAATTTAGAGCTTCTTAAAATTTGCTGATTTAGTACATTGTTAATTTAGTATCACTGATCTTTTGTAGTGGAAGGATTTAGTTTCTAAGATTTTCATTTATCATGTAATGGAATCTCAATTATTTAGTCACGGGGGATGCCTATTTCTGGGTTTTTGTTTTTGTTCGATTGACATATTTTTGAGAAAACCCATGTGCGAATAGGAAGGACAACTTGGGTTGTAACTTGTAACGATTAGGCACAACGTAGTTTACTACAGTTCGTGGATGCGTCGTTTGGGTTCTCTCATGATTGATGCTATTAGGGGTCTGGCCCGGGCCGAGGCTATTCGGGCCGGGTCCGGGTCTAGTCTCTCTAGACCTGGCCCGGGGTACCCTCATTTTTTTTAACAAAAAAAAATTAATTTTNCCGGGTCTGTACTGGGCCGGGTCTCGGGCCGACCAGAAACTCGGCCCGGCCCGGCCTGTGTACACCCCTAAATGCTATGTTCATAAAATGTGTTACTGACATTATATTGATGAATATTATGAAAATTGACTATATCTATATTATTGGAATTAGAATTTTATCATTTTTAAGCTTTTTTTATTATTTTTAATTTATTTATTTGCTAACGGTCTGACCCTGGTTGGACCCCGGTTGAACCATTGAACCTTGAACCCCTACCTCGACCGGTTGAATGTCCGATCCGGTTTTTATAACCTTGCTTAGAACCCATGACTTAACAAAAAAAAATAGCTTGTTAGGCTACATGTAACATGGCTAAATTAGTTTTGTTAAGGTTTTGAGCCTGGAATGTAAAAAGGCCCAAGGGGCCAAGACCCGATAAAGAAAGGAAAGGTGAGCCGTGAACACAACAAAGATATCTAACCAGGCCTGCCCCTTCAAACAAGAATTTTGTTTTCCTTATTCGTCTAAACATATTTTTTTTGTAAATTAACTGATAGACATTGTTATAAGGTAAAAATACTCTTTTCTTTCTTATACTTTAATTAATTTTTAATTTTGTTTCTAATGTTCTTTTTCTATCAGTTTTGTCCTTCAACATTTTATAGTTCATTTGATTTTTTTCATTGCTTTTATTTTAACTAATCATTAACGACAAATTGATATAAAAAAAAAAAAACTCAAATTCAAATACACAATGAAGATTGTTGTTCATTTATTGAAAGAAATTAATTGAAAAATACAATTAAGTAAAAGATTGAAAAACATGTTCACCGCCGGGAGGCCCATACTTGTACTGATCTTTCGGCTGAAAGAGCTCTGAAAGATATGAATGGGCTCTTTGATTTTTGAAGAGAAGCCCTTCTTTTAGTCTTTAACTTTTGGGGCCGATTTTGCTGGCGTGAAGTTTCCCCGAAAGATTGGAATCGGATGATGATGTCTGAATTATATATGTTTTGCTGCTTTTGTGTTGCTTTAGTTGTGGATTTTAACCAGGTGCTGAAGGCTTGTGTTGTCATAGTCTTAGATTTTCTTATTTGTTTGGTTTACTGTCAAGCTTTTTTATCTGATTAATGCAATCTCTATTTACCAAAAAATAGAAACCGACTCTCCAGTCTTCCACATATGTAAGATCAAATTGGATCGATATTGTTATATCCAGTGGTGTAAGTGTAACATAAGCCCTTGGAAAAGAGAGCCCATAATTCAGTTTGGGATGGGACGGAGGAGAATAATTGAGAACCAATTGATAAAGAACTATTTAATTTGTTACAGCATCACTTGTTTAGGGGCAGGAACGTGTCTAAACTTAAAAGGTAAGAAATTATGAAGTACAGCCTTTGGGCATAGTTGGTTTTTAGGGAGGGAAGCCTTGCTAGTTGTGGATCTTGTTTCTTTTGGACTTATTGCCTTTCAAGTTTCACGAAAAGTTCCCCAGCTATCTCTTTCCACCAAACTAGTCCTGTTAGTAGTCCCCCACAGACCCACACCACATGGTACTGGTGTTGTAAATAATTCAAAGTAAAATATTGGATGTGTCAAATTAAGTTCAGATTGCTTGTATAAGAGAGTTTGAAAAATTATTTAATTAAATTATGTTAATTATTTAATGTAATTTAATTATTAAACTATGTGGATCCGGGTTTATCTTTGAGAAATTGTTTTATTAAATTATATTAATTATTTAATGTAATTTAATAAACATTTATCTTTTTCCTAAAGCCTATGTATTTGCGTAAAAAATAAGCCTGATGAATTAGTCAAAACCATCCGTTGTGTGATGTTAGATGCTTGGTCATTATAGCCGTTGAATAACGTTACATTCAGTTGGTTGGAGACTTTTCTGCATGCACGTTGCAAGGGCTACTAAAGTTAATTAATAATAATTAGTTAACATATATAGTGGCTGTGTCACATTTTTTTTACGGATCCAACTCTCTTGTTTTTAAGTGTGAGTCTTAATTTTTTTTCTGTTATTCTGTATCTCTCTCTGTGTGACAGTGAGAAAGATTTCGTTTAATCCTGTGAGAGTGTCAGTTTCTTTACTGTGGGATACCGAAATATCTCTTAAGGACAGTGTGCTTGTGACGCGATTCGAAATTTCTGTGTGCAATCCCCAACAACTGGTGCACTGTACTGTCTTCTTCTTATTCCACTTGTAGGGATTTCTCATTTTATGATGATGAATTTGCACAAATAATGGATTTGGAAGATAACAACAGAATTTGACACTAGTTAAAATTTCAGCCTCCTAGGGACCCGCGATTTATAATAATTGAGTGATTCGGCTACATTATTAGTGATACAGTCTTACGTGGCACATGACGATTAATGCACTCTGTCACTCTGCTATCTTCATCAGCTGGAATTGAAGGAGAAATTGTACACCCACCGGCCCTACAAATTGCAACAAAAATTAAAAATGTAAATTTAGTTATGTCCTAAATTTGCACTCGTCTGGCGTTACATCACATCACTTCTCCGTCTAATTATACTGCGACTTCCGTTATTGAACATGATTAATTCGGACCTAACTGAAATCAATAATTCACACGTGTCACGTGCCTCCCTTTTGGACTCTCTCAATCTCATCCTTCTTTTTGTTTCCATTTAATTAAATACCTACTGCCATACAAATCGCAAAGTGTTGGTTAGCTTACCTTTACCTTTCTTCTACGCGTACACGAGTCACGAGTCACAACCATTTCTAGTTCACATCTTAATCTCGATCAGGGACGCAGAAATGGAAAAGAAGAGAAAGCAACCACAAGTCAGTTTGCTTTCGAGTTTTCGAGTAGTGATACTGATGCATATTGATATATTCATGTAACAAATCGATAATATTATTATATTATATATATGTGTGTGGCTATCTACGTACGAGATATTGAATACGACGAACGAGGGAAGCAGAGGCACAGTCGGGTTTTAAATTCATTAAAATAATAGTTACTGAAAGAGACGAACAACTTCATGGTTGCCACCAAACAGTAATGAATTATATATATGTATATGTATGTCTGTGTTGTACAAATGGTAATAAATAAGGTGAAGGTGAAAATGAAAGGTGAGAGGGGGTTGGGTCGCTGTTTTAAATTGGACCTGCCGTTTTCACACTTACCTGAATCCCTTTTTAAAACTTCGCTGTCGTTTAGAGTGAGACAAGGGGAAATAGAACAACTCTCACCGCCACCATACATTATTCAACACAATGCCACAAAAAGAAAGAGAGAAAGAACGAAAGAGACTCCGTTTTGCGTTCCCAATTTCGGGCACTACACGTAATAACCCCCTAGTCTTATTATCTTGCTTTCGCTTTCCTTGTAATTCAAATATATTTTTCTTATTTTTATATTTCCCATCCCTATATGCCTCTCTGATTGTTTTCTAGCTACAATATATATGTCTCAGTAATACGAATAAATAAATAAATAAAAGGGTATTAAAAAATAAAGGAATATACGTGATCCAAATTCAATTGTATGTCTACGGGTTGTAGACATTTTGCCACGTCCGTTGGGTCAACTTGGCGCATCATTACGTAAGATTTGAGATTAGTCACTAATTCCGTTCACTTTGACTTTTGATTTGAGTCTATGGGAAGGCTCAGCTATTTTGTCAATTGCTTGGTAATCACTTGATTACCACTGATCTCAATGATTGTTCATCATTTGCTGAGTTAGTCGTCCATTTATTTTATTTAATTATCGATCATATAGGAAAAGAAAATTACAAGGACACCCCAAAAGCTTAGAGTTTCTGGCAATGTCATCATATTTTTATAACTCCATTGAATCATATATATATAAAGCTGTTTCCACTTTGCATTGAACCCTTAGTACGGAAAATAGATGGTGTTGTTGAGTGGCGTGGTGATTGGTTGGTAGAACATTCAACTTGTCCCACTTTGAGTTTCACTGTTGTGATTCATATCAATTATGGCTACCAACAAGATGCTAAGGCTCATCGATTTGAATCACTATGCTTCATCCAATCCTATTCTGCCACGTCTTCAACGTCCAATAATCATTCCTCTGTAATATGAGACATAAATATTGCAGTTGAGTTAAAACGTCGAGTTTCACTATTCAGTATTCACTATTGAGGTCAACCATTCCAACATAAATTACATGCCAATTCATTATAGCTACAAAATATTAAATAAACGTGATTTTAATTTGATATAATTCTTACTAAAAAAAATCATTTGCTCTACCTAAACGCGCAAGACATAAAAGAAAGAGCATTGGATACTATGTAATATGTAAATAATATATTTTATTCGTATGCAAATCTCAGATCGCCTCATTTCAAACGGGAGACATTAATTTAATTGAAAAAACACAAGGTTGCTATCAACTATCAAGACCCACCCAGGCAGAGAATGAAAAAGGATGGGCAACCATAATAATATACGACGAATAATTTAGAATTATTAATTCCCATTATACTCATTCGAATATTTTTTCAAATGATTTCCTCTTCTCACAAAAAAAGAAATACATTTATATTTATATATATAATATAAATAAATATATAATAATATATAATATAATATATAATTATAGGACTTTGCAATTACGCAGCATATATGGTGGGGCCCTTGTTCCTACAAAATAATCAGTGCCCAGTACCGAAAGCAGAAACAGTAGCATACATTGCGCATCTCCTTCTCTCTCTATCTCTCTACCCCTCTTTCACCTTCTCTATCTACCTGAATTCCCTCTCCATTTCCTTCCACAACAGTCTAGGGTTTTTCCTTTCCTCTGCTTTGATTTCTTTGGCTCTTCTACGGATTTGTTCGCTTCAACTTATGTCAATGTGCCCATGTCTCTCCGCCTTTTCAGGTATTGCTTCGCTTTCCGATCGCACTGTCTACGCCTAATCTTGCGCTAGCTGTTTCCGTATTTGCACAAGCTCTGACTCTGGTCAATAGTGTTCTTTTATTATCTACGTTTTCTGAATCTGTTAACTGATAGTTCGAACTTTTCTTTTGCGAATTAAGAGTTTTCGTTATTTTTTATGGTACATACAAAAAAGTCCAGCGGACTGAACTGTTTTTTCTAATTTTGTATCTCAACATGTTGATAAGTTTCCTTCCATGGGTGCTTTCGTGGGAAGCAAACCGATTCTAAATTTACATTCCCCTGCTCCTTTACTAGCTCAATATTGTCACGCTAAGAATGAACAAGAAGGGAATTGCAACATCATTTCTCTTCACATTTTATCGGATCTATTGATTGAGCAGATTGGGGGAGGCTAAAAGAGTTTAAAGAAATAGTTTCCGCTTTGAAGGACTCTGTTTCCTTCCACTTGAGTGATTTTCACTTGAGTCTGGCTTTATTTACTAGCAGAAGCAGCAAGGAGACATTCTTGGTACAGACCACTTGTAAATAAATTGATGAGAAATTTCTGCCCTGAACTAATACATAGCTTAAGCTAGTACGTCCAGTTATTTAGTCCCGATAATTTTCCTCTTAGTTTCTCTTCTTTGTTTTATACTTTCTTAAAATCGGACTGGCTACATGAATTCATGTATATTACGACCTGTATTGTTTTCCATTAATAACCTGACTGTGGGCATGTACAAAGAAGACATATGGAGGCTCTAGTATGTAGAGTTGACCAAATGGGTAATAATCCAATAATCCGGAGAAGGGGAAGACGAAGGAAAACTATTGGAAAAACTATACAGAAAGATTTATTCATTAATACTTGATTGTGGGCATGTGCGAAGATAGAGTACTTTAGCATCAATTGATCGATATAGCCAACCCTACCTAGTGGGAAAAGGCTTTGATTGTTGGTTTTGTTACTGAGTTATTTGAAATGTAGCAGAAAAAAGTTGCCAGGGTATTTGGTTATTAAGTTTTCAATTTGATATATATGACATTTTCTGCAATTGAGCATCCATTGTCTGATGGTGTTACTGATTTTAGGATTTTTACTTATGCTTTTGATGATTTCTATTTTTTGTTGTTCTCAGCTCTCTTCATTTCCTCACATTTACCACTTTGTTTCTGTGCTTTCCTTTTGGTTTGCTGATGCAAGAAAGTTTTGGCCATTGTATCAGGGTTTAATGTCTCACAATAAAAGAGCGTGCTTACCATTCTGTCTTTAAATTTGATGTGGCCAACGAATGGTTGGGATTCTATAAGTTGGAGTGCTGTTTCTCTGTTTTCCTTTGAGTTTGTGGTTCCTGACATAGTCCATGTGAAATGAATTAGAATAGAACTGAACGTTGAAGGTAATCCTGTTTTCTTGGCTGTGCTACACTGAAATCAAGCTGTTGATCAATTTACTGCATAATGGGTTCATTCTCTGGCACCTGTGAAATTGTTGAAGCAGATGAAGAGCTAAATTTGGGTAAATCTGAAAGGAGTTATCAGCCAAATTATGAATTTTGTGTGGGTGAGAAAAGTCAGAAGCTTCCGGTGCTGAAGCTGGGATACAAGGACAATCTAGACAATGATATTAATAAGTTGTTTGAATCAATTACCCTTAGAACTTCGTCAAAGGACTTGGGTCTTTCGCCAGATGGTTCAAACCCTAAGATGAAAAATGCCTTAAAAAAGCCAATAACAGTGGGTGTTTCTCGGTCTCCTCGAGTTGCTTCTTCTGAACCTGCAACTTTGAAGCAGGCATTAAGAGACCTATGTATATCTAAGGCATCAGAAATGGCAGCTATGAAGCGATTATCAAAGTCAACAACTTCTCCCAGAATTTCTGAGGTTGGGAAAATAAAGGCCTTGTACAATTCAGTTGTTGGAGAAACCAGTCGATTAGGGCTCTCTTCCAATGAGAGTAAAGAGAGTGGAATTGAAATATCACTAGTGTCAGAAGAGAGCAAATCACTTTCCTTGGACAAAAGTACACAGTCACATCAAACTGCAAATATCACGTCATCCAGTGCCAGTGCTCATTCTTCTCCCAAAATTGCTACCTCAACCACAGAAAATGATACTGCAACTTCATCAATTGGAAGCAGTTTGGAAAGTTCATCACGTAAAGTTGGAGTTCAATCAAAGCATTTGGATCCGGGTCAAACTGGAAACCAAACATCTGCAAATTCTTCATCTCTTTCTTATACTGATGGATGCAAAAAAGAGTTGCGAGAAAATGCTTCTGCACCAAAAAAATTAGGCAATAAGGCATCTGTGTCGAAGGCTGGGCGGAAAGTTAGGTTGCAAGCAGCATCTTCCTCATCTACATCTGCTTCAGTAAATGGGAATAGAGTGAGCAAACTGTCCCACAATGCACCTCGTACTGTCAAATCAGTCATGAGGAACAAGAATTTGAACAAGAAGAAACATAAGCAGGATTCTAGTTCTGCTCTAAGTACTCCTACATCCAATGAAACAAAAAATATTAAATCAGTTCCTGGCACAACTCCCCTGGTTTGTGAGAGATGTCGGTGTACTTTGGAGAGTACAAGTGAAGAAAATATTGTAGCACCTGAGTCTGCCAATACTGGAGATGGAGCTAGCTCCAGTAATGTACATTATGATGCAGATAAACCTGTTCCCACTTCAACTAACTGTAATAAAAGCAAAGCAGTTGCAAAAGTGAAAAAGAACACGAAATTGAAAGAGCAACTTGAGTTTTCACAGAGTTCTAAGAGTAGTCAAGGTGAGTACAGTAGTAGTACGAGTACCAGTGATGAAAGCAATGTGAGTGGGTCTAGTTGTGGAAATAGGCCTCACATGTCAAAGGATGTTAGGTGGCAGGCCATACGTCAAGCTCAAATGCAGCATGGAGCCCTGGGCTTGAGACAGTTCAATCTTTTGAAGAAACTTGGTTGTGGAGACATTGGTACTGTATATCTTGCTGAACTAATTGGCACAAATTGCTTATTTGCTATCAAGGTCATGGACAATGAGTTTTTGGCAAGAAGGAAGAAAATGTCCAGGGCTCAAACTGAAAGAGACATTTTAAAGATGCTAGATCATCCTTTTCTACCTACACTCTATGCTCAGTTTACATCAGATAATTTATCATGTCTGGTCATGGAGTATTGTCCAGGTGGAGATCTTCATGTTCTACGGCAGAAGCAGCCTGGTAGAAGTTTTACAGAGCCAGCAGCGAGGTATGATACTAAGTACAAATGTCCAGTACATTTATATTAACATTTCATTCTGTGTGTAGTCAAAATGTCAAATTATGTGCCAACCTCCAGCATACTAAATTTGGATTGGTGCAATAAAATAATGTCATGCCTCAAGTAACTCTTGGTACAAACAAAGAACAAGTCTAGTTAATTTGCTTAATTTTTAGAATATAGTATTGCCTAAGTTAATGGTCTGACTTTGTCAAACATATATGTTGTGTGTGTGCGAGTGTTTAGTGCTGTAAATGGGTCTTGACTTGTTACTTCAATATAATATATGGTTCATTGCTGCTTTATACCAAATCTGAATTCTACGTTGTGTTCTAGGATATTTATGCACTTTGGTAGGTTGCATCAGTCCTGAAGTCACGGAAAATTGGTTATAGTATATTTCAATTTAATTGGACTCATTGATTACTTGGTTAATTATCCTGTCATTCTTTTGGATTGATAATTGGTTCTAAATGTAATTTTGGTGGAGCAAAAGTTAGATGATGAAATCATCCCAATGACTCTTATGGTCGCTGCTGGATGGAGTTGCTTTAAGTTAGATGTTTGTTAATGTGTTTTATGCTACCTGCTTTTGTTTTGATTCTTTCCTTTGGTGATGCTTTAGTCAGAAATGTACCCTTTTGCCTTGTAGTTTTGTTTGGAAAGGAAAAGATAAGGCTGTTAAAGCTGGCGCCTGGCTGGCATTTTAGGTCATGTTTTGCTCTGTCAGCTTGGGGTTTATTTGTGGCTTGGTGTTATGCAGTCTTACAAAGGCTATGGAAGTTGTTCTTGCGTACTGTTGAATGCTTTTCATTCAACCAGAGAAGTTAATATATTTGTATGACAGTTGAAAATGTTGAGGAAGCTATGTTCTTTATACTTTCTTGTGTGACAGATATTGCATTGCTTAAGCATAGTAAAAATAATGTTTGTTATTGAAGACCAGTAGAGAAATCAAGAAGTTAAATTATATGTGTTTAGTGAGATTTAAACTGTAAAAGTATATTAATCTAATTATTTTGACCTTTCAGAACTACTTATTTACCTGCTCACCACTTCATCTGATAAAATCATCTTTTTTTTGGGGGGGGGGGGGGGGGGGGG
>QANZ01052559.1:107584-124381 GCA_003254925.1 Chamaecrista fasciculata | reverse complement strand
GGGGGGTGTCTACTACAATGTCTACATGATTAATCTATAACGTGAAGATAAACTTAATTTAAAGAATCTAAAAGTAATTCTACGTTAATTTTAGCTGTGAGTAATATTTGAGAAAACAATTTCAACAAAAATTGCAGTGCAAAATCTGCCCCTAGGCTTTCTGATCAGCAGTTGAATCTCTTCTTTTCAACAAGAAAAGTTGAAAACAATTGGAATCTGATTTTCTGGAGGCTGTTATTATTTGAACTATTGTATACTGATAAATCCATCTTTCAACCATGCAGGTTTTATGTTGCTGAAGTCCTTCTTGCACTGGAGTACCTGCACATGCTTGGAGTTGTTTACCGTGATTTGAAACCTGAAAACATTCTTGTGCGGGAAGATGGCCACATTATGCTTACAGATTTTGACCTGTCCCTAAGGTGTGCTGTGAGCCCAACACTTCTGAGATCATCTTTTGATGCAGATCCTGCAAGAATTTCTGGTCCTTGTACACAGTCTAGTTGCATTGAGCCATTCTGCATTGAACCATCCTGTCAAGTTTCATGCTTCAGCCCTAGATTCTTACCTGCTGCTGCTAAAGCAAGGAAACTTAAAGCTGATCTTGCTGTCCAGCTCAGATCATTGCCACAGCTTGTGGCGGAACCTACTGATGCAAGATCTAATTCTTTTGTCGGTACCCATGAATACTTGGCACCCGAGATCATTAAAGGAGAGGGACATGGAGCTGCTGTTGATTGGTGGACCTTTGGTGTTTTTCTTTATGAACTTTTATATGGTAGAACACCCTTTAAAGGTGTTAATAATGAAGAAACATTAGCTAATGTGGTGTTGCAAAGTCTCAGATTCCCTGACACCCCATTTGTTAGTTTCCAAGCCAGGGATCTCATAAGAGGGTTGTTAATGAAAGAGCCAGAAAATCGTTTGGGTTCAGAGAAAGGAGCTGCCGAGATTAAACAACATCCCTTCTTCGAGGGCCTTAATTGGGCATTAATTCGTTGTGCTGTCCCACCAGAGCTTCCAGAGTTTTGCGATTTTGGGGTTCCAGAAATGAACTCACAGGGCAAGGGTAAGTATTTTGAGTGTAAAGCAACAGGAGAACATGTGGAATTTGAATTGTTCTGAAGAGTTTACTCTTTCGTGGATTCCCTTGTTTTAAGGCTCCGCGTTTTGAGATGTAACTAATATGTATGCATGCCTATATGTTGTATATTAGTCACGGCAAGTGTGTGGCTTTTAAGGCATAGGAAGTTCGTGTTATATGGCTGCCACTCGTTGTTCGCAATTAAAGGAACACAAATTCCCAAGAATCGAAATTTTAATACTATTTGGGCTGATAAGGTTCTATACAAGTTCTGTAAACAATTTTTTTAAAAAAAAGTTACTACACGTTTTACATTTGTGAGGGAATTGATTTGGCAGAAGTGCGTCAGTTCCATAGTTTCCGTTCTTTAGCCACAATATTTCAGAACCACTAAAGTTCACTGGGAAGAGAGAGAGAGAAACAAGGAAGCCAGTGAAGCCGACGCTGGGTATCACACAAAAAAATATCTACATCATTTGGCATATACGAAAAACGATATATCTTCTAGTAGGTTGCCAATGTAGTCGTTTTCCTTTTGTTCAACAAAGAACATAACAATGATGTTTGGTACGTCATGGTCCACATTGGTGGAAAACTTCAGTACGTAACGTGCTATGTTCCCAGCTACGAACCCTAGTCCATGGAGTAATTACTAATTAGAGTCATGACTCAAGTACTTCTGTTCCTGTTACAGTCATGGAAGAGATTCTATCAACCCTACAAATCTTGGTTTCACCGTACCTTCAACCTTTGGGTATAGAATTAATGTCCTTTACAGTGCCTTCCCCATAAGTATTACTTATTTATGGAATCTCATATTAAGAACTTATACCCAATACCCAATATATATATTTGAAAAAGAATATGAAAGATACTGAACTTTCTGATCAATTATTCTCAAATCTCAGAAAAAACAAAAAATCTCAAATCTACTTTTTGGGTGGCCTCCACTACTTTAGTTTTGGGTTCATTTTTTTTTCCTGAAATCATCGTATATAATTTAGTTTTAAATAAAATATCTCTTTTTTTAACCAAAAACTAATTTTTCTATTTAGTTCAAAAATATAAAATTTCTAGTATACATTTATTTATCTATAGTATAGTATATTATATGACATAGGGTCTTCTATTCTCAAGATTCTATAAGAACAACAAATAACATATATAAAATATTACAAATAAACTAACTTTAAAAAACAAAAGATGGTGCGGAGTTAATTGACTTTCTAATAATTTAAAATTTATTTTATTATTATAAACATATATGATTTCAATCATTTTTATTATTTTTTTGTGATTTAAATTTTTTTTTTAAATAAAGGGCATGCATAGCGACAAGGAGCTCATAACTTAAATCTCACATGCATACAATACATAATTAGACTAGTTTGGCTAATTGATATAATTCGGCCTAGGGACCCATAAATCAGATCCCATGCCCGAACTTGTTGAACAAATAAATAAACGATTTAGTTTAGGTGGGCCGTATACAATTTTTTTTTATATATCATGTTAACAAATTTTATTATAAAATAGAATATAGAGGAAAAGAATATAAGACTTGACTTCAATCAATCTCTTTCACGCATAAATCAAAGTAATTTATACAAATTATCAATTTATAGCCAAATAAAGAAGAAGAGCATATAAAACTCATTGATTAAACTTCAAAATCATAACCAAAGTAAATAATCGGTCAAATTACATAACTAAGTAGTTCTAATACTATAAAAATATAAAACCTAACCTAACATACTCAAGCAATGAAAAGCTAGAAACATGGTGAACTTAAAGAAGAAGAAAAGAGAAAAACCCAAAAGAAAATCGCCAAATCTTCGCTTCCAAAGTCTCAAATCCACCAAAATCAAAGTTTCCAGGTAAGAATCCAAAGTTTCTCATTGATTTCGTGCATCACTTGAGCTCTAGGATCACCTCTCCACCTCCAAAATGGTCCCCAGGTCAAAAAATGACGTTGATACCTATTTTTACGCAAAAATCTGTCAACAACACGTCTAGGTGCTCTGTATCTCGCTTAAGCGAGAGAGTGTAACTAATGTTGATTTGGCATACTCAAGGCACCTAGGTGAAAAGGAAAACTCAACATCACTAATTTATTCCTTTCAGCCTCGAATCGCTTCACATGAAGAATTGTGTACATTTCAACTTCTTCTCGACATTCCAAGTTACAATTTAAGGTTTCCGAAAAAAGAAAGAAAGAAAGAAAGAAGCTACAATTCAAGGTCCTAAAACATGGAAACTCAATAAAATGAGACCTTGAAATCCACAGTTAACACAATACAAAACAAAAATTAAATAAACAAAACAAAAAAAAAAATTTAAGTTCATCATAGTCCTTGATAATAGAGTACATTAAAAAATATTTTAATATTATTATTAATATTATAACAATTATGTATCGTAAGTTTTGATGTGTACTAATAATTAGATAGTGAAAAGCAAATTTCAATCAAAAAATATAATAAAAAATTCTTTTGTAAATTTTAAACAATGTTTTGTTATTATTATTAATGTAACAATTATTTATTGTAAGTTGTTATGTGTAATAATAATTAGTTAGTAAAAAATATTTTTTAATAAAAAATATAACAAAAGAATCATTTATAAGTTTTAAACAATGTTTTATACATGAGTATAACAGTAAAACTCGTCATTGAAATAAAATTACTCTCACTGTTAGACTTTCAATTTTCACAAATTTATGCATTCCATTAATTAGAATAATGTGTTTTTAATCGAATTACTATTATCATTATTTTTTTTTATTGCGGATGCAACAATTATAGATGCATATTGATATACATATTCTCTTGGTAAGAAAAAAAGAAATTAGTTAGGTAATATGATTAAAATATCATAAGAATTAAATCGATAAATATTAAAAATTAACAGAGATTAAAAATGATAAAATAATTTTTTTAACCGGTGATCCGGTGAACTGGACGCCAGACCGGTCCGGAATAAGCAAAATACCGTTCTGCATTTGACCTAGCCAGTCACCGGTTCAACCGGCGGTTGAACCGCCAGATCGGTGAACCGAGAACCGGTTTGACCTGACAAATTTTGCAAAAATTACATATTGACCCCAAAAAATTTTCAAAAAATTATAAATTGGTCCCTGGATACATATTATCTAAGGACTAAAATGAAAACTTTAAAAAAATTTTGGGGTCAATATGTAATTTTTATAAAATTTGTTATGGTTAAAATTGCAAAATAGCTCCAAAGGGTACCAAAGTGTTTAATTTTTACTTTATATTTAAATTATTGTAAGATATTAATATGTATTTGATGAATATGTATATTTAAAAATGTATTTTTTAAGTAAACCGACTCAATCGGTTGAACCTGTGACCCAGCGGTTGAACCATTGAACCAGTGACCCGAGCCTTCCACCGGGTCAATGGCCGATCCGGTTTTTTGCACTATATAGAACTATTTATGTATTCATTCCTCAAAATACATCCAAATAAATATTTTTGATATTTTATCCCTTTCAATTCATTTCGGGTGTTCGTGGGTCGGAATGAGTCATATTTCAACCAAATCCTAAACCTGGCCTGATCAAACATAAGTTGAGTTACTAGGTTTGATTGAGGCAAATTTTTTTATTTAAATAATTTATTTATATTATATATTTTTAACGATGAAATAATTAATTATAGATTAATTTAATAATATTTTTATTAATAAAGATATTTAATTTAAATTATTTGTTAAAAAATATTAATTTAATCAAGATTAAATATATATTTATTCAACAATTAAAAAATATTTAATAACAAAAAATATAAATATATAATTTTATATAATATAAATTTTTAAAAAATATTTTATTTTAAAAAGGAATATACCTCATATCAGGTCTGATCTAGAAACACCGCAAGAAAAAAAAAAAAAATAGAAACACTCAGAACAACCCATCCAAACATAGGCTTAATTCATGATGCTCCAAGCGCCCAACCCTAACCTCCGTCGAGAGTAAGGCAGAGTGGCCGCAAGTGAGAGTGTGAAGCAGAAAACGCCGCATAGAAATCGGAAAACGCCGCTTGTCGTCGTCGTTTGTGCTCGTCAACGGTGGGGTGGCTAGTCTCTTCGTCTCTGCTTCTTTCAGGTTTTGCTTCCTTCTTTTAAAATTTTCGTCTTCGTGTATTTGTGAATTCGTCTCCATTTTGTGGTGTTCCTTTTTCTTCGCACATCCTAACTGCACTTACATATATAATTATAAATAATTAACTTAATGGTTGTATCATCTTGTGATTGGAATGAAGACATTGACATCTTGCTGCCCGTTTCCACAAATCCGTTTGTCAGTCTCTTTTATGATAGAAATTTGCATCTAATTGAATTAAGTACTGTAATTTGTTCTTTCTTATGGATAAATTAGTTTACTTTTAGTCGTTCTCTGTTCAGGAGATATTCAAAATTAGAGGGGAATGGAATTGATGAGAAATTTTTGGTGCACGTGTAATTTAAAATGCTATCACCGTATACTCTTTCTTCCATTTCTGGAGAGAATGATTCGTATGAAATTTAGATGAAGTAATCACATATCGGCAGATGAATTTTGACGAATTGATCTATTTCATCGGTGAATTTTGATGAATTGATCTATTTCATCGGTGATGATTGTGAATATGGTCAGCCCTACTTGGAGTCATTTTTGGTTGGAACTTAAAGGTTACTAAAGATTGAACAATGTAACTTTTCCTTATGGGTGCCAAATGTTATGACTTGAGTTTTAGAGCAATTAAAGAGAAAGACGCAATGATTCTGCCAAGGGGTTTGTGTTGCCCAAGTGGCTATGTTATCATAACTAAATGGAGGCAAATGTCAATTTTGTCCTCTTTGAGTCATTCTTTTCAACTACAGATAGTTGTAGAAATAGAAAGATCACAAGGGCAGTTTCAGAAAATAAATTTGTCAACAACTTGCTCTTTTAAAGTAGAAAAGATTTGTAAATTAATTTTAGAAGAATTTGATGGGAATATTATAAGGTTATTTAGGTACTAGGTCAAGCTGTATACTCTCACGTTTCAACTAGCACAAAGTCACATAATCATGTTAATCATCCTGATTCTTGGGCTACCGTGCTTCCAAGGCTAATGTCTGATAACCAAGTTTTAAGATTTATCCCATATTTATAGGTTTGGAGAACTTTTAAGTAAGTAGTAAAATTTGCAGAGGAAGTAATAAGAAATAGACATTATCTGAAACATAGAATTAAGCTGCGTTCTTTTATCACTAGTAAGATACCGCCAAGAAGAAATAAATGCACTGTTTATCCCGATAGCATGAAGGGGCATAAAGAGATAAAGATATTAGTTATTTCATTATTGAAACGTTTTATTATTTGAGATTAATATGGCTTTGTAATTAGTTTATTGGGGTAATTTAGGAATAGTTAGGAGTTAAAAATAAAGGTATTGGAGTCTACTAGTCTAGTGAGTTGTTACCCCCTTGTTTTATTCTATTAGGATTAAAATTTATGTTTTAGTATTCTACTAGGACTGGGATCTTATATTTCAGTAGTCAAGTCTCTGATTAATCATTATAGTACCACTTTCTTATTCATGAAATATATTGAGATCATTGAATTGAGTCAAAGAGTTCTGAGAGTATTCTTACTGGTACTACAGTACTACACTATATTGGTATTGTTCTACACCATATCTTCTTCATTGCAAACGTATTTTATTGTAGGCAATATGATCCCTCTTTAATGCATATGATTTCTTTCACTCTGAAAGTTTGTGTCTGAAGCACTAGTGTTCTAATTTGGTAGCTTTTCAGATACTTATTTGTTAAGCGACGTTTTCATTGTCTGGTGGAAGAAATTGATCCCCTGATTTCATATTTTCACTTGACAGATAACATGCCGAAAGTAAAGACAAATCGTATTAAATATCCTGAGGGCTGGGAATTAATTGAGCCTACACTGAATGAACTTCAAGCAAAGATGAGGGAAGGTTGGTCTTTATGCTGCCCTAACATACATTAATATATTCTTTTGGGGATGTTATTGCTATGAAACTGATGGTTTTATGCCTTTCAATTTTGTTAAAGCTGAAAATGATCCAAATGATGGGAAAAGAAAATGTGAGGCATTGTGGCCTATATTTAAGATTGCACATCAAAAGAGCCGCTACATATTTGACCTCTACCACAGGAGGAAGGAAATTTCTCAGGAATTGTACGAGTTCTGCTTAGAGCAAGGATATGCTGATCGCAATCTAATTGCAAAATGGAAGAAGGTACATCTCGTGGCATTGTTTTTTTTTTTTATAAAAAAAAAAAATCTTAAGTGCTGTTCCTTATTACAAATTTATTATAAGTTTTTTACTGGCTTTGTATGAGAATCCGTTATTTTTCAATACTGTGAGTTATGTGCTCAGATGATGCCCAGTGATCAACTGCATCAGCTTTGTGGTGGTTAAAATTTATAAATATGCCCGTGTCATGAGTTTGAGGATAACATGTTGAAATTAATTGTAGTCATATTATTTTTCTGGTATTGATAAATGACGATGGGAGGAATGACTTAATGAGAAAATAATACATTTTAATTCATTCATACTATTTTCAACATGTTAAAAGCAATGCAAGATGGTATTCCCAGTGGCAGGCAAAACTGTTTAAAACATTCTCAAAGTTAAATTACTATTGCTTGCCACCTTCTGGTTGCCATCAGTAAGTTCATTTAGAAGTATATGGGTCAATAAACAATGGTTTTAAAATCTTTAATGACTTTGGTTCCCGTTTGAACTGCAGCCTGGTTATGAACGCCTATGTTGTTTGAGATGCATGCAGCCGCGGGATCATAACTTTGCCACCACTTGTGTTTGCCGAGTACCAAAGAATCTCAGAGAGGAGAAAGTTATCGAATGTGTACATTGTGGTTGTCGGGGCTGTGCAAGTGGAGACTGATTCGCCATCTATTTTAGTGCCTGAAACCAGGATTGTCAAGTTAAATTTGTCTCTAGATTTTGTTGTTTGCAATCCTGATGCTCTAGAGTGGTTGTATTGGGGATGATTAATTAACTGCATCTTTCAACATCTGACCAGACTTTGTTGTTGTATTTTTACGTAGATAACAGATTGTCTGAGACGTGATACAATTTGCTTACTCCTTCGTGGTTTAAATACTTGGCATTAAATTAGGACTTACCTTTAGAAGGATTGGACCTGTTGAGATGTATAAATATTAAATAGTGTGTTAGGCGAAGTTCCTTGTTTTGTAAGAGATTCATTGCAAGAGTCAACAATCAGTGACTATACTTAGGATGTATAATGATTAACCGTAAAATCCTTTTCTAAATCCACCAATGAAGGTCTACGCAGTAGGTGCTTTTCACATCTATGACTAGATATGTATATATGACGAAGTGCCTCCTGCTACCTTTGTTTTTTTTTGGGTCTAAGACAACTTGCTGGAAAGAGACGTGTGCGTGAACATGAACAATCAAATCATTTAGATCAAGAACCAATTAGCGTTTGAGATACACCTGAGGTAAGAGTACTCAGGCTCAATCTCTAGAGTCGACATTATTGGGAGGGCACAATCGTTTCGTCTTTGTTACCCGAACGAGATTAGTCTTTGGTTAAATCGTTACACGGATAGACGGAGAAAACTCATAACATTACCCACAAAAAAACATTTAGATCAAGAAGACAACTTATTAGTGTTAACAAGCTAACGACAAGTCTGACAAACAACTTAATTTGATTTTCAAGGAAATATATTTTTAAAATGTTACAGCAAATCCCTGTTTGGTGGAGATCGTACTACTGAGCTTATCTAGTTGCTTAGACACTCAATGGCCTTATTACCTCTCAACCGGGTTGAAATTTCTTTTATTCAAAAGAACCGGCGATTATACCTCTCGTTTTAATTAAAAGACATCTCATTTTGAAAAACAATTTAAAAACGAGAGGCAGAGGTGTTCAGATTAATTTTTTCTGCCCATCTGGGTTCTCAGGATACCTATATCTATATCTGCTGTGGAATCGGGGATATAGGTTGTCCTTACTTACTATACAATTGGATTCGCTCCTGAGGCTACTAGAGTACTAGGTAACAATTTGGGATTACTTTTTCCCTTTGTAACCTTGCATGCTCAGTTTAACAGTTACATTAGAGACCCCCAACTTAGTCCCAACAAGAGATAAAAAAGAGATCCCCGACTTACTTATTTTTCCGTTTCGGCTTTGCTGAGAATTAAATTTTATTGAGGATGAACAAAATTTTTGTTTTCTCAGATGGCTCTTCTCTATTCCATCACAAATTGTTGCCAATACACTGGGTACCTTCACCTTGCTGCTACTCTTTGTGCTAGGAGGTTTTATTGTTTGCAAAAGTAAGTCACTGAACACTTAATTTGGAGACCTCATGTCAAAGGATGACTCTTTATATTAATATTCTGATTTTTCCTTTTTAACTATTGTATTTTATTGTTTAAACAAGCTTTTACTTTATACTTGCAGATGATGTGTGCATGGCTTTTGTATGCCTCCTGTCATCTATGGTCAAAATTCCATTTCCACGGATGATGTGGGACTACTATTTGTTTTGGTCGTATCATTTATGCCAATACCCAAGAGCTTCATTTTTTTATTTACTGTTATTTTGGCAACCTTGAATGTCAAAATTTCATTTTGGTTCCTAATATTTACTTTAAATTCTGTTTTAGTCTAATAATTTTTTTGTTCCATTTTAGTCTTTAATATTTTCCAAAAATTCTGTTTTGGTTCTTAATATCAAGCTTGAAATTAGGACCAAAAGTGAGTTTCTCGTTTCATTGAGTTGATTATATCTCTCTCGTTTTAAGTCTGAATCTAACAAAATTGAAACATGTTTATTATTGACTAGTTATTTTTTCCTTTCTAGTTGGAGATATTGACAAACGAGGTCAAATAATACTCCAAGAGTGAGTTTAGTGAAAACACTAATACCAAATTTAGGAGTTTTATTTGGAGTTTTATTTGACCTCATTTGCCGATGACCTCTTATCAAGAGTAAGTCATATCTCCGATTGTCACATTCAGACTTGAGATGGGAGATATATCACCGGCTTCATAAAACGAGAGACCTATTTTTTAGCACGATTTTGGGCCCGATTTAATCTCTTTTATTGACGACCCTAATTGAAAAGAAAAAAATTTCATCAAAAGCAACTCAACTTCATTTTTGTCGCATTAAAACTTAAAACGAGGGAGATGTGATCATATTCAATAGTTAGAAATCAAAATGGAACTATTGGAGAAAATTAAGGACCCAAAAGGAAAAATCTTATTAAGGGTACAAAAAGAAATTTGAGGAAAATATTAGGGACCAAAATGGGATTTCTACCTTTTTTAACGATAATATCGTCTGGGACATAGTATTTAAACCCGGACCGGACCGGCCGGGTCAGACCAGAAACCGGCGGCTCGGACATCAGGGTGGTTCGAGTTAGCTTCTATGACCGTTTTGTAAACAGACCGGTGAGAACCCGAGTCAACCCGACGATTTTAATCAAGAACCGCCAACCTAGAGATGACTCGCCCGGTTTTTTTTAGTGAAGTCTAGACTCCAAAAACGAAGAAATATCATGAAAGAAAGAGAAGAAGTAGATCCGTGATGGTGAGAACATGGCTTCGTGATGACAAAAACCCAGATCTATAACAGAGAAAACGCTAAACACTAAAAACGCAACTTCCTTTTAAATCGATGGAAGAAGAAATGATTCCAAGAGTTTGTTGTTGGAAGATGTAAAGTGATGAAGAATAAAGAAGAAACACAGAAGATGAATGAGTGTATTAATGGTGGAAAGAAAAACCGAAAAAGAAGTAGGTGGGACTTTAAGTTCAATAGTTGAAAATGGGAAATGATGTGATGAGTGAGGAGTGAGGCGGCGGTACATGAGTGAAAGAGAGTCTATGATTAGGTTTAGATTAAATAATATTATATTTGATATTTTTTTAATTAAATATTAGTTTTTAAATAAAATCATAAAACCTTATTTCTATAAACTAATAATTATTTTCCTTTCCAAAACAAACTAATAATTATTTTAAAAATTTTAAACAATATCCACCTTTTAATTTTTTAATTTATTTTATATATAATTTTTTTTGTTTTAACTTATATGTACTTTAAATTTTATTTTATGTAATTATAAGTCACCTTTCAATATATAATTTTTACAAAATTTATTACAGTTAAAATTACAAAATAACTTTAAAGGTACAAAAGTGTTTAATTTTTATTTTATATTTATATTATTGTAAGATATTAATATGTATTTGATAAATATGTATATTTGAAAATGTATTTTTTAAGTAAACCGATTCAACTGGTTGAATCATTGAATCAGTGACCCGAGCCTTCCACCGGCGAATAACCGGTTTTTTTCACTAGTCTGTTAACGAGTAACGAGAATATTCGGTACTTAGGTTTATGTTGCCAGGATAAACCATAAACTCAGAGTTGGGATAAATATTGCAAGACGAAGGTTATACTAAACATTGACATCGAGTGATTCGACTCAGTAATTCCGGGAGAGGCAAGGATCATCATGGCTAAGGTAGTGTGTTGCATAGGTGACATCCATGGTTTCTTCAGCAAGCTCCAGAACTTGTGGTCTAATCTGGAGATGGAAATTGAGCCTTCGTTATTTCAATCCGCCACCATAATCTTCTTGGGGGATTACTGCGACCGTGGTCCTGATACCCGTAAAGTTATCGATTTCCTGATACAATTACCCTCTAAATACCCTAATCAGAAGCACGTTTTTCTTTCCGGGAACCATGATCTTGCTTTCTCCGCCTTCCTCCACCTTCTGCCACCGCCCTCCGATGGCTCCGACTTCTCCGACGGCTGGAAAAGTTTCGCGGCCAATGAGGATAGAGAGGGATGGTTTAAAGGTGAGGGATATGAAAAGATGTACCTTCAAGGTAGACGCTGGTCTGGTACAATTAAGGTCAAGCACAATGTGGCCAAGGGTATTGATTATATGGGTTCCATTTATGATGCTGGGCCCACTTTTGAGTCTTATGGAGTTCCTCATGGTTCTGCTGGTATACTTCTTGCTTTGCTTTCCCTAGCCACTCTTCTTTCTTCTTTTATGGATTTTGATTTATTCTTGCTGGTTTGTGATTTTTGAGGGTGTCACTGTCAATTTGGGCTAGGTACTTCTTAATTATTGCTTTATCAATTAGGTATTTGTTATAATTTGGTACCAATTCTGTTACAGTTTCAGTTTTGGGTTATTCTGTTAGGTAGTTATCTCTGTTTTGTTTTACATGTTCAAGTTGTTGGTACCATTCCTTGAAACTGTACATTTTTTTGTGTTATTTTCTAAACTAAAGGGTTATTGCATACAGATTTGGTTAAAGCAGTTCCCGATGAGCACAAGAAGTTTCTTGCTGATTTAGTTTGGGTCCACGAAGAGGTGGGAATTCTTTTTTTGTCTCTCTGTCTTACAAGACATAATTTCCTGGTCAATTGACATATATTTTAAAGTTATTGATCTGCCTCTTATTAGAAAAACACTTCCATATTGAGTCTGCACATTGATGTAGAATAAAGGATCAACTGCTGAAGCTCTCTGCATCATGATGTCCATTTTACTAGGATGATGTCCCTGTGGAGACTAATGATGGGATTAAATCCTGCAAATTGATTGCTGTCCATGCTGGTTTGGAGAAAGGAAAGGACGTGAAAGAGCAATTAAAATCTCTGAAAGCTCGGGAAACCCAGGTGCCTAAGGTGGAGGCTCTAAGTGGAAGAAAAAATGTATGGGATATACCAGAGGTAATAATAGCTTGCTGCTGCTGCTTTGACCAAAATATTTTCTTGTTAATTTCTACGTGTATGGAATGTTGAACATATGATTTTGATACAAAATTGTTGTCAGAAATCATTTTTCTTAGACTTTGGTGTTGCGGTTACCACAAAATCGTACTAATTGACTTGCTTCTTTTTACTTTTCTCGTAGGAACTAAGGGAAAGTTCAACCATCGTGGTCAGTGGTCATCATGCAAAACTCCATGTAGAAGGCTTGAGGCTGGTCATTGATGAAGGTGGTGGATTTGAAGCTAAGCCAATAGCTGCGATTATTCTTCCTTCAATGAAGATAATTCGCGATACAGATGTCTTGGAAAAATAGGTTCACACTATCATATTTGTAATACATTTAATAATACAGTATGGTCTAGTTAAGCAAGCTATTATTTGTTAGAGCTCTCTTATATAATAAGACTAGACTAGATTTTCTTTTTTTCTTTGGGTGGGAGGGGTGAGGGGGGTGTTAGTCTTGATGATTGGACTGAATAACACATTGAATAATTCTGATCATATTACCTTCATTCTTCTCTCTGAAATATAGACATGGACTGTGTAGTCCATGGGTAATAACACACACACATATATATATGAACTAATATTGGTGGAGCTCAGAGACAATTTAGATACAACCTTGGTCATTATAATGCAGAGTTCAAAACATTACAGAAGTCATGAGTGGAAAAGAACTGCAATTCAACTTGGACATGGATTTTTATCAGGATGATATTGAATAGATAGATAATTCTCCCTTGTGCTTTCTTTATGTCCGAACCAGATGCTCCCGCCTATAATCCCAAAATGCTGATTGTATTAGATACAGTTTGACCTGGATTTTCTGATCTATAATAAAAAAATCTTCATTGTATATTAAACTTAAGACACATAACGGAGTGTATTGCAGGAATATCTACCACATAATTAGGGTGCTTGATGGGACAAATCTAGCTTTTCCATAGTGGTCCAAAGAAGCACATGGTCAGGCTGCTTAAGTTGAGACGTTCTTGTCTATTTTCCTGTTTTAGTAACGAATGGAGCCAGGACTCAGGAGCCCAATTAGAAGAAACAGTACACCGTGGAAATTTTTCGAAATTAATGAAGATATGCAATTTATTATCTTCTAAATAGCAGCAATACTTATAAGCCTTGCATTATTACAATGTCCTTATATCAGTTATTTTCACAGAATATGATCAGAATCCACTTTTCGGTTTTTTTATATTAATAATACAAATTAAATTATTATGTATTAGGATACCCGTTGCTTTTTCTTATTTCCCAAGATGGGATACACATTAGGCCAACTCGATTTCAGACCCTGCCCACCAATCAGCGTGTGCCACGTGGCACCGGCTGATAAAAAATTAATTTTTTTTTTTTAAAAAAAAAAAGACGCTGAAATCGCGTCAGACTGATGCGNCACTTTTCACCCTCCACCTCAAATTAAGCTCTAAAATTTAAGTGATTGTCGAAAGATATTAGCTTCTTTTTTCTTTCTTTTAATAATACCAGGACAGAACATAAACATTAAAAGAGAAAGCAAAATTGATGAGGGAGACTGAGATTCTATAAATGGAAATGGCATATTCCATCATCACAGTTTTCTCAACGGATATGATTCCGTTGGCGTAGGTTCTTACTCAGATACGTACCATTGATTCTTGTTCTTGATTCTCCAAAAAGTACACATGAAAGCGAGGGGTGACCTGTCTGTATTATCTCACCCGTATATGAAAATTTGAAAAATATCGGTGCAATTTTTTTTGGGTAAACGGTGCCAATTTTCTTTCATTTCAATAATGAATTGTAGGAAATGTTCAATCATGCCCAGCTTGTGATAGATATTTTTTTTGGACATGAACATGTCTTAGATATTTTAACATGAACTTAACTTTTTCTAAAGAAAAAAGAAAATATATATGTAATATATTGAGTTGCCTTATTATTACAATCGTGATATTTAAATTTTATGTTTTTAAAATAAAAATACAATAAAGCAGTTAAATTTTGTTTTTAAAAAATTAGAAAAAAATTCAGGTTAGAACTCATGTATAAAGAAAATAAAACAAAATATATCACGAAATTTTAATATATTATTATAAATAATTGTCATGGGAGTGTTCTTAGTTCTTACCTCTTAGTACATTTTTCTTTTCTTCCCGGAATATGAGGCCTATAAGCTATAAATAGTACGAGAATAAATTTTAGATTCTCTTTCTATTTTATAGTTATTATTATTATTTTTGCAACCTTTTCTATTATGAAGACACAATTAATGCTATAAATATGAAGACACAATTAACTCATAAACACTTTAAAATTTTATTATCATCGTTTGCAACAATTATATACAAAAATAAATAAATAGATAAATATGTGAATGTATGAATCCGAGAATCGAAAGTTATGGAAGACCATAACTTTTCTATTACATTTAAAACATGCGTCAAGCTTATTAACGAATTATATAATATTTTGTCAACTCGGGTTATAAAATATAAACGCGAATATTGTCTGGTTTCATTTCTTAATCATTTTCGAAGACCGAAAGAATTTTACAGAAATAAACAATTAAACATCATTCTTGATTCAGGGGTAGGGCATATTCCATACCCCCACAAGTCCACAACTCAAAAGGAACCTTTCCCTTTCTTTTAAGCCAAAGAAAGAACCTTTCCCACTATTTTCTTTTTATGTTCTTTCATGGTACACTATCAAATCATAACAGAGAAGTTAAGTGATTCACTGAATTACGCTGGCATGAAAGTTAAATAATGCTCACTCTTAAGGGTTGAACCTTGCTAAACAACGGTGGAGAAAGATTAAGAGGCTAAGCACGTAAACTAATAACGTAATTATTAATGTAATATTAAGAATAAAAAAAATGAAGCCGCACGTCGAGAGGCAATCTTATCATAATATCCTTGAGCCCACTAGGTGGAACGATGGACGATAGAATGAAGATGGTCGGTCCCGCAGTCCAAAATCTCATCCCGTCACATGAGTATTCTGTGTTGAACTGCACACGTTGCATGCTATGCTTCGATTGTAGTTACATTGACAGATACCTTTCACCCCGCAAATTATCTTTCCTCCCTTTGATTCTTTATTTTAATTTTAATCCGTTTATTATTATATTTCCTAGGATATATAGGAGACACTAGAATATATAAATATAATAAATAATAAAATAAATAATAAATAAAAATTGCTAGTCTAACTTATCATCACGGTTCTCACGGCCTCATTGAACTTCTCCAATTTACCACTTCATACTTCATACACCACCCTCATTGAATCTGGATCTGTCTTTCACTTCTCTCACTAGTATTTAGAGTTTTGAGTTTTGAGTTTAGAGCGGAAGAGGCTAAAACGATGATTTATACTATACCTGGAATACGATTTCGTGTTCTTCCTTCACTCTGCAAGTTTTCGCAACCTAGCTTCCATGCCGATGGTAGGACTGCACATCTCTCCTTCTACATGAACAGGGATTCAGTTTCTCGTAATTTCCTTACCTCACTCTCACTCTTTTTTTTGTTTTTTTTTGTTTTTTTGTTTTTGGTCTGGTTGAGAATCTCACTTTATTACCGGAGTTAGAGCCAGTGTTTGCTTCAGCCTTCAAAATTGGCTTCGTTAATGTAAGAAAACACTATAGTGATTCTTCGAAATGGATTTTCTAATACTGTGTTTCCAGGCTCAGTATAGGCATTCTGTTTCTTCGAGTTGTCATTGCAATCATCATATGCGTCTTTATTTAGGTCCTTGAAATTCCTTAATCCTTGCACTTTCGGCTTCGGTTTCTCACGAAAAACAACCACGTTTTCACATTTCTTCTTCTTCTTCGTCTTTTTTTTTTTTTTTTTTTTTT
>QANZ01052559.1:90710-107569 GCA_003254925.1 Chamaecrista fasciculata | reverse complement strand
TTTTTTTTTTTTTTTTTTTTTTAAAAAAGAGTCGAATCAATCTTATTTCCATCATGTATCATCTTTGTAGTTCATGTCACCCAACATCCATTGCTTTTTGTATAGTTGGAAGTCGTATCCTCCTTCTTCTTCGCTTTTTTTTTTGTTAAAAAAAAAGTAGTCGAATCAATCTTAATTCCATTATGTATCTCCTTTGTAGTTTAATGTCGTTGCTTATTGTATAGTTGGAAGTCGTATCCTTCAGGGCAGCTTCTAACATATGAACTCATTTATGCCAATCCCAAACCACTGGTTCCATTTTGTTGAAAATTTAGCTCTCAAGTTTTGCGTAGATGCTGAACTTGTACATTTGATTCATCAATGTCTAATTTTAAAATCAGGCAAGACTACTTGAAGTTTAAATTCTATCTAGATTGTAATAAAGTATCAAGCTAACAACTAAATGCAGAAGTGTTGTAGACCGGCGTGGAGTATACATCTGAAAGTTGCTGTGTTAAGGAGATTCTCATTTTTATTTTTTTTATTTTTCCTTTTCTTTTTTGAATTATGCTACCTAAGTTTTCGGTCTAGTTTTTTTTACGTTGTACTTCTTTCAAGTACGAAGTTGATATTATAAGAGCTAGGTGGTTGAGATCATGCTTGGTTCTGTGTGGTTCAACCTTGAGTTGATTAACCAGATTAACTGCTCTGTATGTGGCAGAATGAAAAATGTTATTGCTATTTGCTAGTTGTCTATACTCTCTTGAGGTAACAATTTGTGCTTTAATGTTTCTTGTAAAAAAAAAACAATTTGTGCTTTAATTTTTATCTGGAAAAAAAATTTGCATTATGTAGATGATCATTTGTTGAAGCAGATAATGGTTATGATGATTTCAGTTCTTCACTAAATCAGGAATGGTTGGTACTCCGGGAAACCATATAGAGGAAGCTTAGCTGCTTGGAAACTTATGTCGACAATAAATAATTTGACTTACTTTCTCATGATTTTCTGTGGACTCCTGATTCTTTCCCTCTCTTCGTTTGTATTGAGTTTTTAAGAAAATCTAAACTATTCTAATTTCTAAGGATTCTTTTCAAGCCTATCTTCTTCACCTGACTAGATTTAATTGAACTCTGAGGTCTTATTTTAGTTTTAAAGTGTAATGTTATATAGTTTGTTAGTTGATTGAACTCTGAGGTCTTATTTTGGTTTTAAAGTGTAATGTTATATAGTTTTTTAATTGAACTCTGAGCTCTTATTTTGGTTTTAAATTGTAATGTTATATAGTTTGTTAGTTGATTTGTATAGTTGCTGTTAATTTATAATGATTGATTGCTATTAAGTGCAAAAACATGAATCGGATAACTTTGTGGAAATAGAAAACATGAAGAAAGAGGTACTTTTTTCTCTTTAGGATGAATGCCAAACTATAAGATTGAAAATACCTCACTGATGCATTAATGACACCTTGTAGGGAAGGTCCTTGCTGGGAAATTTTCCCATGATTCTGATTCCTCATCTTCTGTGGTTGCTGCATCTGATAAAGTTCTTGCACCTGGAGGTCAAGATGACAATTCAACACTGACAGGTCAACTTGAAACACCTGAACTAACCTCGCAGGAAACACAGGTGCTTCTGAGTTCTGTCCATAGCCATGGGGAACTTATTTGTAGTTGATAGTTTTATATAAATACTTTGCATGCTTGTTCTGTGGTTGCCTGCCATTTCCCTATATGACTTATGGTTTTGTTGTCATATGCATCTTGAAAAATGTGGAAAGTAGGCTGCTACTACTGGAATTATGAGAAACTGCCTGTTAATTGAACTTTAGCATTAAGAAAATATATAAAAAATTGCATACTATAAGTGGTTTCCAGAAATTTGAAAAATAGACTGCTTCTGGAACTTTAAGGCCTGTGATATTGAGAAGGAAACTTGCCTGTTAAAAAAGCTCATTGAAACTAGATGGATAGAAAAGCTTTCCTTACTATGTCTACTAGGGATTGATAACTTTGTTTTTCCAGGTCCTTTTTATATGAATCCTATTGGCCTCTTAAGTTTTTTTTCCCTGAAATATTAAAAATGCTATTAGTCTCGGGCTTCATGATGAATACCTTTTTGGGGGGCACTATAAACTCTCTTAGTAGAATTACATCGTGTTGTGAGCCAGATTCTTGGAAACATTTTTGTTTCCAACCCAATGTCGGGGGAGTATTAAAATTAGAGTGAAAGCATCAACAGATCATGCATAATTGTAGTATTGAGCTTTTTGTGGATTGAGGAACTAATTGCTTAAGGATTCTTTGTGGCCATTCTTAAATTTCTTGGCCATTCAGTGTAAACATTACTGTTTTCTGTATTTTCATAGGTAGCAATCCAGAATGTGAATAGATAACTATTTTTGTTTTTGCCTTTTCTTTATTAATTTTAGTAATCACATAGTGCAGGGGCTTTTTTCCATCACAAAGTTACTAATTTAGTTAGATATTCTTTGTTCATTAATTTTTTAGGATCTTCAAAACTTAGAGGGTATAACCATGGAAGATGGTAATAAATACATGGATGATGAAGCAACAAGTGGTTTTAGAGAGGTTGAGGAAGGGTTAGGTTCATCAACTGTAGATAATAATGTTAATGCTCAAGCTGAGAAGACATCAACTTCTACCAAAACGAGAGTAAAAATAGAAGGAGATGAAGTTAAACCCAAGATCATCCCTCCACCAGGCACTGGGAAGAAGATATTTGAAATTGATCCACTTTTGCAAGGTTACCGTGACCATCTTGATTTCCGGTGAGTTAACTTTTTTACTTGAAGCTTCTTATAGTGTAAGTGAGATAATTATGTGTTCTTCTGAATAGAATATGTCTTGGAAAGCTTTGGAAGCTAAAATAACTTCCTTCTCAAGGTTCTTATAACTTGCTTATTAATTTATAATTACCATGCTATTCCTTCTGATTTATGCTATTGTATGAAAATAGAATTTGACAAACTGTAGCCTTTATGTGCTTCATGTAGCTGGGAAATGTTAACAATGCTTCAATTTAAGCTTGTCTCATGTATTATGAAATTCTTTAAATTAATCACACGTTTTCATAACTTATATTTTTCTTATAGTGATTTCACATTGAGAACAAGCTACTTATGAGCTATTTGTTTCTCTTTTTTGGGTCTCCTTCGTGTTATATGTTTTACCTCCCTTCCAATAAATGATTCTTATAAATTATATTCAATTTGCAGCGTGAGGAAGTTTAATGGGGCCTCTTGCACCATAAAAGCATTAAAAGGCAACATTGCATATATGTCTTAATTCATTTCTTTACTCAATTATTTGTATAAAAAATTTAACAAGTTGAAAATCTTGCTGTAATTTTTTTTTTTTTAAAAAAATGATACAATACTGTTTTTGTAGCCTTAAGTTGACTAAAACATTGTTCGTTTTATTACTTTTTTTTTCTTGTTTCTCAGACTCTTGTGTGTTATACTTCTGTTCCTTTGATACTTAACATACTGTGTAACATAATCTGATTTGTTTCTATATGTATTTTCCTAAATTCAGCTACGGACAGTACAAAAGATTGCGGGAGGAAATTGACAAGAATGAAGGTGGTTTGGAGGCATTTTCTCGTGGCTACGAAAAATTTGGTTTCACACGCAGGTTTTACTTTACACCGACTTTATGTATTGATGCTCACGGTGTATACATAATTATATATCTATCTTTTTTGTGTCAAAAGTTACTGAGTGTCACTTGCTCACTATGTATATATAATTATATATCTATCTTTTTTGTTTCAAAAGTTAGTGATTGTCACTTGCTTGATATGATTAAATTTCTTATTAAATGAATTGTGCAAATCCCAAGTTCATGACCAACCATAATTAATTAATCTAATTGAAGCTCAAATTACACACTTTTCTTTTGGTTAGATGGGGTGGAATCCTTGATAAGATATTATTCTGAAGCTATATCATTCTTATTTATCACTATGATGATATAGCATGAAGAAAGCCATCAATTTATCATGTTCTGCTTGTCCTTTATGTTCAATGAAATGGTTATACTTTTCTGTGAATGATTGCGCATAACTTTATTGTGCTTTTGAGATCTTATTAAAAGTCTCTATATTGTTGTTTGCTTTGTGATCGCCTGTGCAGCCTTTATATGATATTGAATATGCCCTTTCATGCTTTATCTTAATTGTTACTTACTCAAGTCCTTAGCCCTTAATCCAACACTGCTGCTGTAGAGCAAAGTCTGAAGGAACCATTAAACGAATATGAAAGGACAGATTCCAGAATAAGACTAAAAACCCTAAGGGATGAGTATTTTTTGCACATAGATGACAAACAGACTAGGACAAGAAACCTTGCCACTAAAGTATTTGAAATTCAAAGGGCAATAGAATCCTAATCTAACTAGACTTTAGATCCAAATGCCTAACACCTAAAATATTCCCCAAAAATTAAACCCCCATACAAAAATTAAGGAATCCCTAAAAAGTTCCAAATCAAATCAAGATGAGAATTTAAGAGAATTATCATAAATATCTTTACCTTAATCTCACCTGAAAAACTACGCTTTCTGAGTTTTGAATATTTCTATGATTGTTATTGATACAAACTATTTTTGCAGTGCCACAGGCATTACTTACAGAGAGTGGGCACCTGGAGCTAAGGTATACTTCATCTTAATTCTTGATATTAACCTTGGCCTTTTTCTATTGAGCCGGGTTTGAGGTGGGGGGTGGGGGGAGGTTTCGATGTTTTAAGTTGTACACTTTTCCCTTTTTTTTTTTAAAATGGGAGTGCAGGGTCACTTGTGTTAAGATTCTGCTCTTCTTGGTTATCCATTTACTTAAAACACTGTTGCAGGTTTTAGTGCATTCAATCAGTGTGCACTGTAATGACTCCCAGCCTTTTCATTGTTTTTAGAGATGGATTTCTTAAGTTGCATGAAAGAAACATGCTCTTTAACACTTTGTCATTTATTCAGACATTAAATCATATATGATATATCTACTTGTTTGATCTAGAGAGCTCACCGCACTCAATGGTTAATGCCCAAAATTGTTGACTGCTGATGATCTAAAAATAAGATGAGTTAGTAAATGCATTTATAAGTTCTCAAAATTTATCTTTAGCATATTTTTAAAGTGGTGGTCTCTGCCTTATTCAATCTATTTCAAGATTAGAAAATTTTTCAGATTCTTGTGTGCATGGATCTAGAAGCAACAATACAATTACTGTTTCAATCTCTGTATAGCTCCATTTTTCCCCTCTTGTGGACCATTATGGCCAATTATTGGTTTGGTTACTTTTCAGTCAGCCTCACTAATTGGAGACTTTAACAATTGGAACCCAAATGCAGATATAATGAAGCGGGTACGTTATCTTTGATTGGCTTTATACTACTTGAGAAATTTAGGATGCTTCTTGCTATAAAAATGCTAATTGTAGCTTTGTTTATTACTTGATTATCTTGTGGTTTTAATTTTTTTCTACACCTCCTGTCTGTTTGATCTAGAATGTAGATGATGTTAATAGGGAGTAAAATTTTTATTATGGGAAAAGAAAGCCAGTTATGCTGGGTAGTGTTAGAAATTATGCCATTCATTAAGTAGTATACTTCTTTCCAAATGAAAATTTTCTCCTGTAAGATGTGATTATAGTCACTATACAAATCTTACTGCTTCTTTTATAACAGAAATAGTCAAATTTTAATAATAAAATCTGTTATACGATACTGCTGATGTTTAACTGATTTTTTCTAAACAGAATGAATTTGGTGTCTGGGAGATATTTGTGCCAAACAATGTGGATGGTTCGCCTCCAATTCCTCATGGTTCTCGGGTGAAGGTAAGTTACAAATTTAGCAATCCTGTTTGGTTTTTGAGTCTTGTTTCTTTTATGAGATGTCTTGTCATCTGTTAATGCACTTCCCTACTTTCTTTCTTTATTGATTTTATTTTTCTGTAATGAAAAAATGATTACAAGACTTATCCTCTGAATAGGTATTGTGCATTTTAAATATTTCTTATTTTGGAACTAAAACCTTGTGGGCATTTTGTCAAATAAATATTTCTTGAATTTGTATATTTAGATCCGCATGGATACTCCCTCTGGCATCAAGGACTCAATTCCTGCTTGGATCAAGTTTTCTGTTCAGGCTCCGGGTGAGATTCCGTATAATGGCTTATACTACGATCCACCAGAAGAGGTAAGGTTCTGCATTTCATGCAGGTTATAAATAGAAAAGAGAAAGTGGTGAATCTAGTGAATTCAATTATATATTATATAAGCTTTCATAGCAGGCTACATAATAATAAGGAAGTATTTTAAAATGTCAAATTAAGATAATGGTTTTCTGAAATAATTGGTTTCCAGTAATGCGGTGAGACCTTTGCTAAAATCAAATATAGCAAGTGGTACTTTTTTACATACCATCAACTTCTACATATGATAATCTAAGCTGAGCATGATTTGTTTTTCTATTTATATTTAACTTTCCTGCCTTGCATGTTGCATCTCTGTTAAATGGTTTTCTGGTTTTCTTCTCTACAGGAAAAATATGCTTTTAAACATCCACAGCCAAAGAAGCCAAAATCACTTAGAATATACGAGTCTCATGTTGGAATGAGTAGTCCGGTGGGCATCTGTTCCTCTTCTCTACTGGATATGTGCTCCTTTAATGGTTCCAGTTCCTTTCCCAGTCTTGGTTTCTTTTCTTGGATGCCAGTGATCTAATACTCTGATTGCTAATACATTTTGATTAGTGTAGTTATTGTTATTGTAAATGCTAGAATGTAAAGGACAATATTGTTTGCTAGTGCATATATGATCTTAAAGGGGAATATTTGATTTTCTTGCGTGGGAAGCCACTCCTTTTATATATAACATGTGTTGGGTTGCTTTAAAGAAATATTTAGTCATGATTCTCTGCAAAAAGCATTGAATGGCTTTCACTTCCGAGTGCACACCACCATACCAAAGTTCAATAAACTTAGGCAAGTTTGGGTAGACTAACACTATGGCATATAAATGATCCTTGTCCCAAGTAATTATTCCAAGAGGAGAATTTTACTTAATAAATGTCATTTAAACAAGAGGAAGTTTGATTATTTTTTTTAGAATAAACCAATGAAATTTGTGTCTGTGCTTTATTTCTTTTTTGTACCACTAATATTGTCACCTACCTTGAGATGCAGGAGGCTAAAATCAACACATATGCCAATTTTAGGGATGATGTGTTACCCCGCATTAAAAAGCTAGGCTATAATGCTGTCCAGATTATGGCTATCCAAGAGCATTCTTATTATGCTAGCTTTGGGTAACTACCTGAATTCTATTTGATATTTCCTTGGATTTTTTTTTTTTTTTGGGGAATTGCTCTTGCTTTGACTGTGATTCTAGACAGTGACAAGCTGTTTTCTTTTGTATCTCATGTTTCTCAGTGAATTGGTGTTTTCCTCTCAAATTTCAGCAGCCAACTTGTAAAAATATTGTTCTACTTGATGCAGGTACCATGTTACAAATTTCTTTGCACCTAGCAGCCGGTTTGGAACTCCAGAGGAACTTAAGTCTCTGATAGATAGAGCCCATGAACTAGGTATTCTTGTTCTGATGGATATTGTACACAGGTAATCATTGTTCATAATTTATTCTTTAATTTATTTATTTTTGGTGGCATCTCTTGGAATTGTTATGCTTTGGCTACATTTTGAAAACTATTACCTATAATGACCTGTTGATAATACTACTTTAAACTCCGGCTTAGACCTAATATTTAATATTGGTTTCTTGTAGCCACGCATCGAATAATACATTAGATGGGCTGAATATGTTCGATGGAACTGATGCTCATTACTTCCATTCTGGGACACGGGGTTATCACTGGATGTGGGATTCTCGCATTTTTAACTATGGAAGCTGGGAAGTATGGACCATCTTTGCAGAATTCATTTTTATAGTTCTGACAGTATTTGTCCTCCATTCTGATAGTGACGGTTTTTTGTTATTTAGGTTCTAAGATTTTTGCTCTCAAATGCACGATGGTGGCTGGAAGAATACAAGTTTGATGGGTTTAGATTTGATGGTGTCACATCAATGATGTACACTCATCATGGTTTGGGGGTATGTAATCTACCTTTATCTTTCTTGGTGTTTTACTGAATAGCCATTGGAGAAATAGGGGGTTAAACTATCCATGAAAAGGTTTTCCACATTTGCTTAAAATTTTAGTAAACAGACTTTCTTGTTACCTGTACATGAGGTCAGAATTGCAGGGTGAGCACGCAAAATATCATCCAAAGTTATTATTTGAATTCTCTAGACCAGGTTAATACCAAATATTGTTACAATTTCAGTTTGTATATTATTTGTTAGCTACAAAGTCTTTACTCTTATCATCGGTGCCTTTCCCTTGCCAAATTGCAGACTGCACACTATCACGTCCATGACCTAATCAATATGTATTAACCAATGCATCTTGAGCCTGAATTAATTACTTTATTAAAAAAATAGTCCAGCATCATATATATAGAGTGCACATTTTCTCACGTTTTCTACTGTACATTGTAATATTGTAGTTGAGGAAAAGGGTGTCCTGTCATTCATACAAAATCTCCGTCCTTGGTGTTGTTCTTGCTTTTCTTTTCTTATGTTAAAATGAAGTCCTTTTTGTTTCTGGCAGGTGGGTTTTACTGGGAACTACAACGAGTATTTTGGGTTAGCAACTGATGTTGATGCTGTAGTTTACCTCATGTTAGTTAATGATATTATTCATGGGCTCTACCCAGAGGCTGTCACAGTTGGTGAAGATGTATGTTATCCTATCAAAAGTTATTATTAGTAAACTTAATCATAAAAATTCTGTTAAATTATTTTTTTAAAAAAAATTCCCGTGGGACTATTTATATATGGATAAAAATGAGTTAGCTGCACTTTTAAAAAGAAGTGATAGATGATATGACGTTTGGTTCTACATGATTTTATAAATTTCCTTGTGCTCACAGGTCAGTGGAATGCCAACATTCTGCCTTCCTACACAAGATGGTGGTGTTGGCTTTGATTATCGCCTGCACATGGCCATTGCAGACAAGTGGATTGAGCTTCTTAAGTAATTGTCTATCATTATTCTGAATCTGAGACACTGCATATTTTCTTTGAAATAGTGCTAGCTGTGAGAGCATTGGAATGAAATTGTCTTGCTTATCATATAACGTATTAAATCCTTAAAGAACCTGTCCAGTTCTGCTGCATATCATATTGTAGTCCCATTGGTGAATTCTATGCTCAAACAGGATGGTCGTTACTGCAAGTTAATCATTTACTTTTTCTGACCTTAGGAAAGACAAAACATAGTCCATTTCTTAAAATTGAATTAGTTAGTTGAAACCAATATCAAATTATGTTCATTTCAAGTTGAAAAGGTTCAAAACCTCAATCGTTCTTGAACTATTTCCTATGACTTCACCTCAACAGATGGACTATTCTATTGTTGATCATTCTTATTGTTTGTTTATAATATGGCATGATAACCATGTTTGATTCTAGCTTTTCCCTTTTCTATGTAGGAAAAGCGATCAAGAGTGGAAAATGGGTGATATAGTTCACACACTCACTAACAGAAGGTGGCTGGAAAAATGTGTGGCTTATGCTGAAAGTCATGACCAGGCCTTGGTCGGTGACAAGACAATTGCATTTTGGTTGATGGACAAGGTGTTTTGCTCTTGCATATGTTGTGTTTCATAATTATGTTGAAAGGTTTTTTCTATACATATATGTTGAAAGGCTTTTTCTGTACACTGATGCTCTTTACTCACGGCAAGCTCTTAAAAACATAAAAGGTTTTTACTCCAATAAACCTTGTTGAAACTGATTTTTCTTATGCATGCCAGTTCTCTGGCTCTTTCTTCAATGCTTTTGGTTACTTCTTACTTTTTTCTGGTAAACTCAGCTGGAGCTGAGGTGCTCAATTTACTTCTATTTTATTTTATTTTTCTGCTTGCAGGATATGTATGACTTCATGGCTTTAGACAGACCATCTACTCCTCTTATAGATCGTGGTATAGCATTACACAAGATGATTAGGCTTATTACTATAAGCCTTGGTGGCGAAGGGTATTTGAATTTTATGGGAAATGAATTTGGTCACCCTGGTAAGTTAATGCGACTTTCTTGTCATGCTTCATGTGCATAACCAACCGCGCTTTATTGTTCATTTTTTTAGCAGTTATTCGAATGATATTTATAAAGAAAACAACATGTTATTCATTTTTTGGTTCTTCTCTCCAGAGTGGATTGATTTTCCCAGGGATGGGAACAATTACAGCTATGATAAATGCAGGCGTTGTTTTGATTTAGTAAGTTCTGGGTTACTTAAAACTTGTGCTATTGTTGGTGTATATTTTTATGTGTTTTAAGTTAGTTTAGCAATACGTTGTAGGTTCGGTTTAAGGCGTATTTAGTGTACTAAACTATTTTCTCCAGTTGAGCGTGACCATTGATATTGCAATAGTGTGAGTGTGATCTATTTCTGGAGCTTTCCTACTGATAACTGTTCTAGTTTTATTTACAAATCTGAATATGAGAATTAAAGTGACTGCTTTTTCTGTTGAAAACAGTACACGCACATGTCTTGGAAATCGCATGTCAACTCTGGAGTTGCTATATAAGATTGTATATGTGAAAATTCAAATTACATGTGTAAGAAAGAAGAAATAGCATATATCACTGTGGACATTCTAGTTTTATGTAGATTTATGTCTTGGACATTCCCTGTCAGTCCAAAAAAATAACGTTAGTAAAACTATTAAAACATGTGCTTTTAGTTACTATCTATACCACTCTGACATATATATATCAGTACTTTCACTTCGTTCATCTTAAACATGCCTAGGTAATACTTCAAAAGTTTGAAAGATCTATCTTCTGGTTTATTTACCCAGGGGGATGCAGACTATCTAAGATATCGTGGGATGCAAGAATTTGATCGGGCCATGCAGCATCTAGAAGAAAGATATGGTGTAAGTCCTTTATGCTGGCTCTCTTATGATTGAATTGCCATAGTCGAGTTAGTTTGGAAAGTTGAACAGATTAGATCTAGTTGTGCCTTTTTTTAAACATACATATATATATATATATATATATATGATTTGAGTTTGACAGGCTATTGACCCAACCCAAGCGACACTTTTTTTTAATGTTTTACTTTTTATGTTAAATCTCGTTCAAAAACTTATTGACTTTTTTATTAAAATGAATAAAAAATCATGTTTTCATCCTAATTTCTTTTTTTTTCTTTTATAACTAGAGTATCAAAGCTAATATTTAAGAATATCAAATTTATAAATATATTTAACATAATAGTTATTTATACAATAATATGGTTAGTGAAAATAAATTAATGAGCTTTATACCAAATGAAAATTAAATAAATAAATTATATATTATATTTATATATATGGTAAATGGTTATATTTAATGTATATATTCATATAATGTAATAATATATATTATCAAGATATATTAATTAAGTTAATTTGTCTTCACTCTTGAGAAATATTACAATTATTTCATTTTAAAATTTTCATGAAAAACATATCGATATTATTAATTTTGTTTTTTTCTATTAAATTTGGTTCCTTTTTTTCAAAAAAAAAAAAATCCTTTTTTAAAATTCAAAACACTTTCGGCATATTCGAATTACAAAAGTAATCTCACAATTATAGCTTAATGCTCATCAATGAATACAACCGATGGACTGTAGGATACTAAGATGCATTGTTTATCTTCTTTAGTATGTTGTGTTAGAGGCTTTTTTCCCCCCAGCGGTGCTTGCTATAGGGAAAAATAACAATGCGTCACTGTTGATGCAGTTCATGGTTTCTAAGCACCAATATATATCACGCAAAAGTGAAGGTGACAAGATTATAGTCTTTGAAAGGGGCGACCTCATCTTTGTCTTCAATTTTCATTGGAACAACAGCTATTCAGATTACAGGGTTGGCTGTTCCAAGCCTGGTAAATATAAGGTATGATCAGTACACCATTACTCAGGCCAGCCTAAAATGGTATTCATTCTAAGACAACCATCAAATCAATGACCTGCAACCTTCATAGTTTGTTGTAGTAGTAAAAGTAATATTAGTAGTGGAATATTGGTATGTCAGTCGTGTTTAGAATTTTGAACTTGGTGGTCTAGAGTAACTCTCATTGTACGCTCAGGAATAGGAATCTTTCGTCAAGTGAACCACAAGCCCTAACTGTACCCAGTTATAAATAATAGTCCCACAACTCAGATCCCGAGTAAGAAAACCATGATATGGTGATTGTGAAATTTCATTCCTAAACCTGAAGGGAAACCCAGTTTGAATTTTCTCTGTTTGTGTGAATGTTAATCACTCCTTGGTATTGAAATTCGAAACATTTGCTCTATATCAGAAATATTTCGTAACACCAAGCCAATAACCAAGGTGACAACCACGCAAGCATAACATTTTCTTGTCAATAGTGGTGTTTAATCCAATGGAGTTTTGCTTGTTGGAAAGTGCCTCCACCTATCTGCAGAATCCAATAATCAGGGGAACCTATTATATGGACATCTTAATCAGCCAAATTCATTGTCACGAGTTAAACTGATTTTCAAAAGATTTGTTTAGAACATTGTGGAAGAGATCACCAATAGAAGAGTGATCAGTTCTTTTGCTCTTTTCATCGAGTATTAAGTGTTCTGTCATAAACTGCATCCGCATGTTTACTAACTAATGGAATTGATTGCATAACTGGCTTGAAAGCATATCTGCTTCTTGATATAGGACCACTTCTGACATAGGCCTATGCCTGTTGCTCATGCTTTGTTGCTTCAACAATCTAATCCATACTGATTTCTTCTTTTCCTTTGTCTTTTCTCTCTTTGGAATCACTAAGGTATGTTTAACTTTTTATAATGTTGACACATTTCCTTTTCCAGATTGTCTTGGATTCAGATGATCCATTGTTTGGAGGCTTCAATAGGATTGATCATATTGCTGAATACTTCACCTCGGTATGGGACCTTCTCTAACAGAGTTAGATGATTCTATATGCACTCGCCAGTTTGACATCTTGGCTTGTTTAATTGATAAGAACTTGGGTAGTATGGGATTTCATGAGAGTATTTAAGCGGCTTAGTTCTCTCCCCTTCAATGGCTAGCTTTTGAAGGAAGGGTGTCACTTGAGCTGCATCATTAGTTATGTTTCTTTCTATGCAATTGTATTGCATTCATGAGGATGGCAGGATGTTAATATTACAGTTTACTTTCTGGCTTGAAAAGGAACAGGTCTCTGAAATTTCTTGGATGATCTTGCAGGATGGGTGGTACGATGATCGGCCTCGTTCCTTTCTAGTGTATGCACCCTCTAGAACTGCAGTGGTCTATGCTCTTGTACATGATGAGAAAGTTGAACCAGAACTAGAACCAGAACCAGTACCAGAACCAGAAAAAGTCAAACCCTGATGGTAAGCTTCTTGTATGAAGCAAGCATGCACTCCTGGATATGAAGATGAAGTGCATAACTGCATAAATGCAGTAACTTTCTAGTCCATCTACGCCAACCAACAAATATTGGTTTGGCCGCAACAAAATTTGTAAAGAAAGCAGATGAAGCGAAATATCAGTCCTAGTGGGGTTCTAGATAATAATTAGTGAAGCAGAAGAATAAAGCCGAAACCTTCCACGTTTCATACTATAGGTAAGTTATGTCTAGGCCTCATGTTTTCCGTTGTCAGGGTTTGACCTATTTAAGTGGCATAGTTTTCGAGCTATGGAAAGACTACGTGAAGTAATGACCTCAGATTCACTGCCAAATACCAAGGTTTTCTTAGATGCATCCTCGTTACACCAGTTTTTAAGATTTGGTATAAAGCTTCCGGTGGGTTTTTCTCGGGAAATTTTGTGGAAGCTAATCCTCGGGATTTCATAGTTTTTTTTTTTTTTTTTTGTACAAAATCAGCAATTTATGCCAAGTAGTTCGGTAAAAAAGCAGTGCTTCAGCAATAAATAGCAGCGCCCTTGACAACCATTTCTAGTTTGTTCCTTTCTACAATAATCCCGATCAAATTCTGTTATAACTTTTTTAAGTAAACAATTATTCCTTGGCCATGAGCGTTTGTTTCTTATATACAAGATTATTTAGTTAATTTTTTTTTCTTTATCTTACTGCAACTCGTAAGATTTGAGATTGATAAAACATAGCACGCCTGTTCACTCGGTCCGGAGTGAGTGTTTTTAATTTTAAACTCAATACTTGAGAACAAAATACACAAGTATATCTGATTCTGAATATAATATTAATATATATATATATATATCGGCGCCAAATTAATATTTTACAGAAAAATTACGATCTAATCATATAAAACCAGCGCACTTACTGATTAAGCTAGGCTCGCAAGCAGAAGCTAGAGACAACTAACTTAGTATAGCACTCTTTGGTCAAGAAATTGAAGTACGCTTATCTCAGCCTCTGCAAGTGGTCAATTGATTGGTGGCCAACTTGAAGGAACTAATACTAGCATGTAGCATCCCTTTCAGCTTGCATTATCTGTTACTTTTAAGGCTTCATCGACACCAATCATCATAAATATGATTTAGCAATCAGGATATGGCCCTCACTCAGATCTGCCATCCCCGCACACCATGTTGGTCCCAGACCGAACTACAGATGTTCCGGCAAATTTTTATGCAAGGAGAGAAAATAATGGTTGTAGAACGCAAGACAAAGACAGCCTATTTCTTATGTTGGTTTAAAGAGAAACGACCGGGGGCTCTTTCTGCAGCATCAAAAAGCTGAAGTTTTCTTTTTCCATGTCCGTAAATACAGTACCCTGTCAAGTCTTTATCAAGGTCCTACCACCACCAGTTGTGCATATCACCTTTGGATTATTCAGTTGGGATTTCAGAATCACTCCAATTCAAACATAACTTCTCAACATCAATTAACTCCTTAAAATTCATGTTTCACTCCTTAATTAACATATGTTAAAACAAGAAATAGGACAACCCACCTACTTTTGGAATCCTTTCCTTCTTACATACCAATCCTTTCCTAAAATCTAAAACTGTAATCTTTGGCTGCTAGCTTAGCCAATTCGAAGTCATTTGATACAAATACAGCAATATTTACCTTCGGTGAAGATGAAGGAGATCGAAAGGGGATTCCAGCGAACCCATTGCCAACGACGGCGCCGTGACGGCGGTTGTAGCAGCGCCGTCTCCGCCGCCGGCTCCGGCAGCCGCTGATGTGGGTAGTTCCACAGGCTTTCTTGAACGGTTTCGACCGCGATGCATGTGGCGCTCGCAGTACTTCTGACCGGCGACGACGTCCCTGGAGCACCGCCACTTTTTGCCGTCAGTCCTCCGGCACCGGCCAGGCTCCGGATCCATGCTTCCTCTTCCCCAATACCCTGATTGCATTGCTACTGCAACAAACAAACAAGCTCAAAAATGTTAACTTTACCTTTCAAAACCCATTACTCTGGATTCAAAATGGAGTCTTTATGAGAAATGTAAAAATGAATACTATTTAGTATTTAGTAACTGGATCAAATTGAAGCATTGACTAGTTTAGTTTATTGTTAGTGATGATGATTAAGTAAGCGTATTAAAGAGAATGAAGTGAGAGAGTTACGAGGAGGGTCATAAGGAGGGAAATGTTGGAGAAAAGAAGGAGTGGAATGGTGGAGAAGGCTTTTCTTGACAGAGTGAAGAAGGTGAGGAGGAACAGCAGCACCTGCCAGCATGTACCTATAAATCAAAGCCTGCAACTCAAGCTCCTGCCACTGAGTGAAGCTGAAATAACTCCCCATCCCTAATCACACATACAGTCAACTCTCAATCTCAATCAGTCAGATTCATAACCAAAAAAAATCCAAACTTGAAAAGGAAGGAAGCTAAGGGAGGAGCAATTAATGAGAGTTTGTGCAGCACAAGACACACAGTAACAGAAGGAATATTAAAGAAATGGTGGTTACTTAACACTTACGGGGAAATATGATAGTGGGTGATGTTGTTGAATCAGAGAATGCTGACAAGGTGCTGACTTTAGCGTTGGGTTGAGGTACAAACAAAGGGAGAGCAGAGGCAGAGGCAGAGGATTGTGGCTTTTGAAGCAGCAGTTTTGGTATCTTTGCAGAGTGAGGTTGTTGTTCCTCTGCTTCTGACTCATGCTGCTTCCTCCATTGATTCAGATACAAATCCATAGATTGGACAGACAGAGAAACAGATTAAGGATTAACTAACTACGGATTTGTATGCTTCTGGTGTGAGTGAGTGAATGGGGTGTTTACATAACAATAATGGTACTACTTTTAGTATTAGGCTTTGGGAGAAGTAGTGTATGCGGAAAGCAAATAGCGTGTTAAAAAGAAAAAGAAAAGGTGCTTGCTTGCTTGGGTTCTGAGCTCTGACTTGTGAGGTTTGAGTTATATATTATATATAGTTTGTTGGGCTGAGTGATGATGATGCATATGAATATGAATAGGAGTGAGAGTGAGACAGAGCAGAAAGGGTATAGAGAAAGATAGAAGAAGGCTGCAATGTTTGTTTTTCAAATGCAGTGGAGGACCTCAGTCCTCCTCAACCATAAAACACTGACACTTGAGACCGCAAATGAGAAATGGAAATTTGAAAAAAAATTTACAATGATTATCTTTTTTATTTAAATTGTAAAATAATAAGTAAATATACAAATTTTCTATAAAAGTATACGAATTGATAATTTAATTTTAAAAATTTTATATTATATATTTTGATTCTCAAAAATAATATACTATAATTTTGTTGTATTTATTTTATAAAGATTATTTTGTAATAATGAAAAACTATAAATTATAAATTA